>JADLZN010001922.1:0-15749 GCA_018155175.1 Sinocyclocheilus anophthalmus
GCCATGTACACATGTCTGATTCAGCTATTGGTGCTTCAGAGAGCCCAGCTGCTTGTTCTACCCCTTTTACACATGCAAATGCTGATCATGTTATTACTGCTGGAGTCTTTAGGGGGTATTATTTCTGAATTGGCACAGAAAATCGGTCAAAGCATTTCAGCCAGTATCAATGTAGCACAACAGCCCAGCCAAATGCAGTCTAAGTCAGTTGTGCAACATTCAAGTGAATGTGTTGATGCTTCTAACTTTAAAGTCATTGTCCAACACTGTTACACCTCCACCTTTCTTTAGGGGTGATAAAAGTGATTCATTTACTGAGCATGAATGGGAAGACGTGATGTACAGTTATTTGAACAGTAAGAAATGCTCTGAAGCCTCCGATATAATCTTGAGCAGATTAGCAGGGAAAGCGAGGGATGTAGTCAAAGTGTCCTTGCACAGTTTCCCAGGGCCAACCGCTACAGTGCTCCCTAGTACAGTGTTTGATATTCTGAAACAAAACTTCAGTGAGTTGATGTATTCGAACATGCCTATGGCTGACTTTTACAACACTCTCCCTAAGACGGATGAGAGCCCTATGGACTATTGGATACGATTGAATAAGGCAATTGATGTGGCTGATGAGTGTTTGCGTAGGCACAATAAGTGCGTTACAGCCAACCCGTGAACAACAGCTGAAGCTGTAATGATGTTTGTCTCTCATTGTCCAGATCCTGGCCTTGCTTTGTCTTTTCAGTTCAAGCCTCCTGAACTCTCATCAGGTCAGTCACCATGCTCAAATGGTCAGCTCAACCCCAACGCGTATCCTTTTACTCTGAATGCTAGTATGCAGCAGTTGGTTGGCATGATGGATAAAGTTGTATCGCTATGCACTTGCCTCACTGTCCTCGTCTCATTCTAATAGAACCATCAAAACAGATCCCAAAAATTCAGATCCCAAGTCCAGTGTGAGTTCAACATGTAGAGTGTGTCGGTCTACAGAGCACAGAACCGCTTTCTCCTACCACCCAGTTAAACTAAAAAGCCCATGTGTGGAGGGGGTAAACATGGGCAGTGGTGAACTTCCCCTAAATGATGAGTCAGACCCACAATAAATTTTTGTAAATAGTTGCAAGTTGTTGCCACCAGACAAAACGGTGTTATATGTGGGATCTCAGAAAATTGATGGAGCTAGTTATCTGTTCTATGCTCCTGTGACTAGTTTGCTTGATTCAGGCAGTATGGCTTGCACCCTGAGTACAGAAGGTGAATCCAAGTTGCGTGCCGATGGAGTTCTCCCACAACCCTCAGTGATTCCTGGTAACGTGGTCCTTGTTGGCTGTGGTGGTCTTACTATTCAGCCTAAGTGCACGTATGACCTGGAAGAAGAAGTCTATGGATTTAAGTTCATCGTACCTACTTTACTAGTACCTGGACAGAAGGACGAGTTCATTATTGGCAGTAACGTCATCAAATGTGTGCTTCAGAACATGAAAGCTGAACAGAAGTACTGGGAACTCATTTCCTGTCAAAACAGCAACCCAGAATGTGAAGGGTTTCTCAAGCTTTTGAGCTGTTTCCAGTTGTTCTGGTTCCCCTCAACATGAAAAACTTGGCTCAGTGAAGCTTTGTCAAGCAGTCACTTTACTTCCCAGGAGTGAGCAACTTGTGTGGGGAAAATTACCTGCCAACACTCATATTACCCCAGGTAGCACCGTCATTGTTGAACCCACTACTTCACGTTCAGCACCCCGTCATGTTCTTGTTGGACGTGTTGTGTCTCCTATGTAGGGTGATCGATGGGTACCGATGAAGATTCTAAATCCTACCCAGTCTCGGATAACTCTTCGACGTAACACCAAGCTGGCAGATGTGTCACCTTGTCTGGCAGTGGAAGATGTTTCTCTCACTGATGTCACTGATTCTGCTCTCCCCAAGCCCATTTTACCTGTTGACCTTATGTTTCAAAGTGTCCTTCGTGATGAGTCCATCTGTGATTTACAATGAATACGTTCAATCCCTTGTCAGAGATCTGCAATCTGCTATGCTGCTGGCTCAAAAGAACTCTACTGCAGAACAGAAACATCAGTCTGATCAGTACAATAAGAGAGTTAAGGGTTTACCTTTGTTAGCAACGAGAACGTGATCACCAACTGACAAAGGCAGTAGAGGTAAATGGAAGCTTGCCGATAAATGGGAGCCCACCATGTACTCCATTGTTTCTTCCAACCCATCTTTGCACATTAATAAAATCCGTGACACATACGGTCGAGAGAAAGTAGTACATCGGAATCTCTTGTTGCCAGTTAACTTTCATGCCAGCTGAAGATAATGAGGACATTACATTGCTCCCTTTGCCAAGTGCATTCCAAATGACTACATAATGGCACTGCAAGTGCCCTGCTCACTCCAAAGTCCCCACTCCAAGGGGATAGGGATGATCACTTCCATTTGGAATTTGCCCCGTGAACCGTTTGGTACAGATACTCATACTGGCACACCCCTAATGGCACATAGTGTTCGGAGGAGAACGCAAGGAAAAGCGTCAGAATTGATGATACTCATCTGTATTTGCAGTACACATGCCACGGTTCAGCTATAGTAGTTTTTAATGCTTTTCTATAGGAAACGGAACTTTCCTGCCATGCAATTTGAAATACCTCTAGTTTTGTTTTCTTCCAGCTGCGTTCCATTTTCCAGGCTGCTCTCTTTAAGACGTGAGTGTGCTTGTTGTACCATAGTGTCGGACTGTTTTCCTTAATCTTCCTTAAGCAAAAAAGGAGCAACTGTATCTAAAATGGTAGAAAAGAGAGAGTCCATCGTTTCTGTTACATCATCAAGTTTTTCTGAAATATTGGATATGCTAAGGAATTGGGATAAATCAAGAAGATTACTTACAAAGCAGTCTTTTGTGGTAGAACTGATGGTTCTACCATATTTGTAACAAGAGTTGAATTTGCAGCTTTAGCTAATGGAGTACACACGAGTCTAGATAATGATCTGAGATATGTCCATTAATAGTTATATATAGAGATATATTATATAATATTAATCATATATATATATTTATATAGTATACCACCCCTTTTACACATGCAAATGCTGATCATGTTATTACTGCTGGAGTCTTTAGCTTGTATTATTTCTGAATTGGCACAGAAAATCGGTCAAAGCATTTCAGCCAGTCTCAATGTAGCACAATCTCCTATAATAAACTGGATGTGTTCTCTGAGTTGAGAGATCAAAACCCTGAAATAACTTTCAGCAAAAAAAAAAAAAGCCAGAGATGTTGGCTTATTAGTATAAAAAGTTATTGTCATATCTGTGTCCTCTTATGTCAGGTTCTTATTTAATCGATAAATTCAATTGGATGAAAAGACATGCTGGCTATTAACAATCAAATGAAATCACTATCAACAAAATTCATAGATGGATTGTGCATAAATGTTAAGTTTAAATATAAAATTTTAATGTAGAAATATTAAATGATTGCAAAAATGAAAAAAGCTACTTTTTTAAAATATGAAACCATTAGGTGGCAGCAAGTGACTGTCTTAATGAGTGAGTTGAATCAACCGATTCGTTTAAAAAGCTGATTCATTTAACTTTGCAAACGACTGAACTTTTATAGCCTGATTGAATCGTTTGCTGGTCCGTGTAACGCTGAGGAACAAGACACTGTTGTTCGGAGATGCAGCGGTTTTGCTGTTTGTTCTATTTTCTTTCTGACTGAGCAAAATTAAATTTTGTCTGAAAGTTACTCTGTAAAGCTGGGGAAACACGACACGACTAGCTGAAACATTCTATGACAACACACTTAACGACTGTTTCCATCGACTGGAACAGATTTGAGTCTTTGACAATCGGAAAGGAGCACAAACCTAATGACTGAGTCACTCCACTACACAACACACTTAACGACTGGTGCGTCACGACTGGACAAATTCTGCCAAACAACTCACAAAAACCGCAGCTGCTGCCCCACAACACTGCAGACAACACCGGTGCACTTTTACCTACTGAAACATTAAGGTCTGTTTTACTTTTCTTATGTTCTTAATTTAACAGAAAACATTAGTTTTTTCTGCTATGTTGGGGATCCTAAGAAATGTCACTGTAATGTGTTTTGAGTTTGTTTGGATTAAGTCCGATGCTTCTCTTTCTTTTTGGAATTATTGAGTGAGTAGACACTTCATTATGTATTTTCAAATGCCTAGGCCTATGTTTAATTCCCTTAATTAAACTTTCGAGCGGCTATTTTTAATTAAACTTCATCAAATAATAATTGATATTAATTAGCTCATGTGTCTAAAATCAGGGTAAAAATTAATTGGTTTCGTAAATAAAAACGCGGTAAATTGATTTCGTTACATGACTCATTTTTTGGCTCAACGCGTTAAACGGTCTGCAGGTGTTATGTGAACCTGGTTCCGCTGAGAAGGGAATGATACACTAGGGGGATGGAAGCAAAGGAGGGAGGCTCGCAGTACTAAGGGGTCACGTATTGGACTGCCTTCGTGTGACAGTTGCCTGAAAGCAACATCTAAACATGAAAAATAACGTGCTCTCTCCCTGGACTGGCCGTGCTCCCCCTCACTGCGGAGAGGGTCTTTCGGTATGTAGCCTCACCAATCCTGGCGATTACGGTTCTCCTCTCTATTCCTTGAGAGTAGGATACTTGTTCCCTTGGCTAATGATCCCTCTTGTTCGAGCTTGGGTCCCCCTTTCTTTGCTAAGGTCGAGCCCTCTGCTCTTTAAGCTCTGTTGCATGACATCAGGTTGTGTTTGCCACGTTGCTGGCCATCCCTGCGAGTTGCCCTCCTGTGGGCCGAGCCTAGCAGGCGTCACCGGTCCCTTTTGGGTTCCTTTGTGCAATGCGCGGCTGCCCATGTATAGAAGGCGTACTGAGCCTTCCTTCCAAGTCCCACTTTGTGGAGCCCTATTGAGTGGCAGCCATCTGGTTAAGTCAAGTCTCGCTCTTGGCCTCCCGGACCCGTTAGGGCTGCTCTCCCTTTGGTTGCTGCGCTTAGCAGTGCTCCCATCACCTTAGAGGGTTACATTTGAGCATGCTGCTCCCAATTGAGCATCTGAGGTCTCCTTTATTACGTCATCCGCTCTCTGAGCCTACATTGGCAGTCATAGTAGCTTCAGGCTTAGAAAGCCCCTCCATTGGGCCTACTCTCATTTTTTTTTTATGCCTTTCTCTGTTAGGCTCAGCCCATTACTGGAACTTAGTGAGCGCTCCCCTGACAGCAGGTAATCCCTCACCAGTAGAGGTTTACATATGAGCTCGCCACTCCAATCAGAGCCCGCTCGCTAGTTCCCCATCTCCCTACTTTGGAAGTTGGAGTTTCCGCTCTCAGTTGAGAGCTCCGGTCCAGCCCCAGCCCACGCGGTATCGTTCGGGCTACCTTCTGCCTCTCCTGGTGGGTGCTTCTTTTGGTCAGTGACCTAGCTGTGCTCCCCTCCAGCGCCTAGCAAGGGCTCTTGTTAGCCCCCCCACGTCTGCTACATCCTTTGAGCCAACTGAGTCCCTAATCATTGCGACGTGCAATCCTTCACTCTCGCTGCAGACTTACCTTCGCTGGGTCGGCATGTCAGGACTATGCATTCCTCCTTGAGGCTTCCGTTCTCTTCGGGTGAGATCAGCAGTGCTCCTCCCTCACTCTTAATAGCAGCAGTGCATTCTACAACCTTTTTTCGTCAATAGCGGCCCCGCACTATGTCCAAGTGACACAACTACTTCAGGCGCCCGCGCCCGCACACATATCATTTACATATTATGTCACAAATACAAACCAACCAGATTTATAATAGCTTATTATAGCCTAAATATTATGATATAATCGATTACATTAATTGAAATAAAAAAATAACCATATTATACTTCACTATTGACTAAAACACCGATGCTGCGGGAGCATACGCACCAATTGTAAATCCCATACGGCAGCCGAATAGTAAGTAACAGCACACAATGAAGTTGCAGGCTGAATCAAGATACGCACAGGGGAAGCAGAATTGATGTGCCGCCATTGAAGAAAATGTGCATTCAAAATGTAGCCTATGATTGATCACATATGGAAAGCACTTTCTGTAATTAATAATCTGAGTTGACGATTTTAACTCCCTCCAGAGATGTTTTGCCACATTTCTAAGCAATTAAGGTATGATTGCCGCCTACCTTCATAAGTATGCGGTGTTTCCTTTATGCACTGACTAGACAGCTGCATTTTCAGCCCCCGGCAAGAGCCGCCCGACGGGCCCCCGACTTTTTTACGCCCCTCGGGAACGAGAAGCATTCGCGTGACAATTCAAGTCATAGTTCAGATGCGACCGAGTACCCCCCTCACATGCATGACATCGGTTGCCTTGTAGAGCTTCTCCTATTTTTATATTGTAGACATTCATCAATTAGTGGAGAGCCATGAAAAAAAAATTTTCCAGTGCCTGAGGTTGCGTACAACAACACGGAGACCGCTGCCCTCTTTGACTCGCAAGCAACATGTTCAGAGCAGGCTCTCAATAAGGTGACTCAATGGCCGGTGCTTTTTAGTGTCCAGCACTCCAGCAGCGAGCGCTTGCCTGCTCAGAGCAGCTGAACCAGTTCTGTGCTTCAAATGACACACCAATAGGCCTAAAGCTTTCCTGCCACAAAGACACCGCGCAAAAGTACATTACCAATATGACAATGTTGTCAGCGCGGGGAAAATAGTTAAGGCAGATGGATATTTGCATACTCTATTTACTAAGTAAACAGTAGTTTTACTGATGTCAGTGTCACAAGGATCCTTGAAATTTCGACCCCCCCCCCTCGATCATGATCTGGCATCTTCTCCAGAGAGGAGAAGAAGACAGTACATTTTGCGGCTTATGAATTATAATGCATTAAGAGTTTTTATTGTTTTTTTGATTTGTTGATTTCTGATTACAGTAGTAGCTCATTTCAAAGCTGTTTTAAAATACTATTACGATATCATTCGTTACAGCGTCGAGGTTGAAGGCCGATGCTATTCGCCCCTTGAAGTTTAGAGTTCATTTTTGTAAAGCAATACCTGCTCATGTAGTCTGATGTAGCTAGAGATCGAGCCACATCAATAGAGATTCATGATTTAGTTTTAGTGCTTTATTACTATTATTTACTTTATAAAAGCACACACCGTTTATAGTTGATATTGCGTCGACGTTGAAATCTTACGTGCGATCCTGGCTCACCCCGCCCAACAAATAAAAGCTAGACCCTACATTGTACGAATTTTCTATGCAGGTATTTACACTCCCTTACCTTTACTGCACGGCTAAAGATGCGGCTGGCCCCAGGCCAAAAATCATCGACCCCATGATCCATGCCAAAGGACTTCCGTTTCAATTAGCCGACGAGACAACTATTGGCGTTCAGGAGGCGCCCCCACTTTATCTAGGGCTTATATAACATACACATATTAAGCAGACTTATTATCTCTTGTTATATGCTCTTGCACACTGTGATTTATATATGATATAATTTATGTTTTTCGTGTCGTCTTGGTGCCATTTTGCAGCAATGAGCCTAAATTGATCAAAACATGACAAGGCCTGTATGATCCAGCTCCATTGTTCTGCGCCCCGCCCCGCCTGGGCCGCCCTTCGGATTGTTTACCTTTTTTAAGTGACAAGAAGAACTAAAACTCTATATTTAACGACACCCCCAAACTACTGTATTCAACGACATACCAGCTCCTGGCTAAAAGCGCATCACTTTGAAATCACTGAAAGTAAAATAGATGAGACGACAAAGTAAACACCCTTTGCCTACATAAATACAAAACTCGCATTACGCGATATTCATATAGCTGAAATAGTAGTATAAGCTGTTTTGGGAGAAGGGGGGGAAAAAAAGACGGGCTCGGGTCAGGCTCTTCTGGTACCGGGCTCGGGCCCCCGGTAATTCTGATAAGTTGTCGGAAAGGGCCGGGCTAGGGCCGCATTCTGACTGTCCAATAGGTTTGAGGCCCACAGTAGCAGGCTCTTGACTTTCCCTGAACAACGACGACAAAAAGCGCCCTTGTGAGGCCCCCCCGGTAGATTACCTTGTGAGTGGCGGGGCAAACCGAAAACTGATGCCGAAAGTCCAGCCCTCTCCTACCTTCACAGCTGCGACTACCCTTGTTTGTATGCGTTCCTTCGCTGTCATTTACCACATTTCGTTTTTCTGGTCACCCCCTTAGAAACAGCAAATGTGTAACAGTTGATGACTCTTACTTTGATTTTTCGATTTCAACAATGGTTGCTGATGACTATTTGATTCATTGAACTTTGCCAAACCCGTGCGACACTTGCAAGTGTTCGTTAATCTCACCTGAGACATGACCGTAGACAGTTGGGACGTCCACCGTGAGTAGGCTACCAGGTGCGTTAGTCTGGAAATTGAAGTATATGAAAACGAGAAGTATTTAGCATACCACAAAAAAATCTCGTTATCGCTTATAGATTTGGTTTAGACGATTTTTAAGTAAGGTAAAAAGAATGAAGGTAAAACTGAAGTTATTTTAAATTGTGTCGCGTATAAGGTGCGGACTTCACGCAATTGACATTCCGGTGATAGGGTTGACCGCCGATGCGAAACCACTGCCATAGAAGACGAGTTTTTAATGACACGCACCCACAGCGCTCTTCCAGAGGGGTTTTGATCGAGGCACTGTCTTTCTCTTACGCAGGGTTGCCTGAGGTGGGGCGTTTTACGCCACTAGTGTGTTCGCGTTATATCCACCATAATAAACCGCCCTCCTTCGCTGAACGGCGGCGTGACCCCCCCCTGACTGTAAGGTCACACTATTAACGGGGTTGATAGACTGACAGATTTCAATGTTTTTCCCACGTTCACTCTGTGACGGTTGGTTCTTCAAGCCTTGAGTGTCCTACAAGCAAGATCTGTACCGTTTGCAAACCGACTATACCATGTATGCCACACCCCAAAGGACCTAATTCTGATAGTAAACACGTGAAGAAGTCAACTAACCAACGAAATCATACGTTTATATGCGCCAGGGCTCTGATATGTCGTGAAGATATTTGTCGGGCACAGCAGATTTGCATAAGGAATTCTGCCCGACCTCATGTTGTTCCGTGACAAGAATAGAGAAGAAGGCGTAACTTTACGTCATCGCACTCTCCACTTCCCCGTAAAGTATTGTTGTTGCCCACCACAGGAAGTCGGTGAAGCCAGACGTCATATGTTTGATTGGGGAAATATGAAACATACTTTGGTTTCCCTCGGACTTCTCCCAAACTGAGGTGACGACATGTTTTTCTGTATTTTTATGACCTGGATCGGTGTGAATCCGTCGTTGCTTAGTCGATGACCGGTAATCCCCATACGCATAGCTCACCCTTCCTCTGCATTTGCAGCTAGCTCGCTCAGTTCCCCCGCGTCATTGGCTCAGTTCAACACGTGGACTGAACAGGCGTCAACCCATTTAGGGCCTTTCCGTCCCCCATGTGGTTGCGCGTAAAGGACCCGCCGAGTCGAGCCATCTTTGACCTCTCGCTACGAAATCGTGTTTCGTTCCGCTCGGCCGCCGCCGTTGTTCTAGGCCGCACCCACGCTCTGCACACTAGCAAGTCGCTCCCGCAGCCTACTTCTGCCTACTCCAGCACCCGCCTTCTTTCTCACGTCCACGTGTTGTCGAAAGCGAATTTGGACTACGTTTTGGTTTGGCCTAGCACAAAACTTTTGAGGTACAGTACGATTTATTACGGGTTTGCTCGAACCGTTCCGCTACTAACGCAAGGCAATCATCACCGGTAAACGCGCGCTGTCTATATTTTAGTCAGCTGTTTTTCCACGCTTATCGAATTCCCAGTGTGATGCCATCGACCCGCGCACACCCCCAAGCCACGGTCTCTGCCTTTGATCTTTTTAAGGCCACTAGGCTAGGTCGTCCGCATGATTAATCCACACCCTCACCGACCTTTATTCCCCGAGAAACAAACCTATAATTGGAACTACCCATCATTCTTTTTTGACAAGTGTGATTCCTTGGAAACATATGCGTTTCCAGGGCTCCGTCGCGATTAAGCCATCACACCCCCGCGGGAATCCGCCCTGCCGGCCTTTTTTTTGGTCTTGCCCCCACCCCGCTTACAAGCGTACGACAGAGATCGTGCAGAACGGAGGTGGGGATTTAACAACGACGTTACGACACGGTTCAGCAAAATCCGCTTGAAGAGAAAATGCGCTTGACCAACGTAGATTCAATCGCATCCAAAGCACAATCAGGCAATGGACCCAACAAGCGACATAACGTGTTGCCATTCTACATATATTCTTTGTGCATGGGAGATAAGACACTTTTTGACAATTTAAGTGAATCAAAATAAGGAACGATCGTAATTTAAATTTAGACAAGTTACGGTTCCAGAGTTATTCTTAACCTGAATTATCATCTTAAACCAAAAATGACCAGAAGTTGTCAAGCACCCATAAGCAGTTCATATGTATTATATAAGTTTCTTTAATTGAAAAATATGCATGTCATATTCTGTTAGTATGCCTACTGTTATTACACACAAGCATCATATTCAGAAGAGACAGAATGAAAGAGCTTAGGTAATTGCAAAGTATGTTTGCACGTAAAAGGAATTGAGGTCTTGTCAACAGATTTCCAGACATCAAAAGTTAAATCTGACACAACACTACAGATATGTGAAAAAAGGAGAGAATGTGATAAAAACACACATATATTAGCTTTCATACAATGCCGTTTCAAAAGTTTGGGATCAGTAAGAGTTTTAATGTTTTTTTTAAAGAGGTTTCTTATGCTCATCAAAGCCCTTCCTGAGACTCTTACTGCGGTTCCCAAACACTATATCCCATGGAAACCACTTACACCACCACCACCCACAACACCATACTCGTATCCTATACGTCTGTGACACACGTAGACACTCTTATTCGCTACTGTTTTCGTATTGCTAATTGAAGAAAGTATAACATACCCCCCCATTTTTTTCTCGGACCCACCAGCCTTTCCATACACTCCAACAAAGTTTTTTCTCTTTGTTTCTTTCCCTCTCTTGGGCCTCCCACTGCTCCCCCCCTCTCTCTCCCCCCCCCGCATTAATGATTTTCTGTCCCGACCGCTACTAAAGCTGATTAGTGACGAGCATCACTTATTCCAGCATTAATTTTAGCTGTCACATTTCCTTCGCAGAAATCAATTCTAATATGTTCGATTTATATGATTTCAAGGTTGCGAGAAACAGTTGCGTTGCCGTTTTATATTGTTCGACCTGCACCCTGGTGATACTTTTGCAGGCACCCCCGTAACCCCTTCTTTGACTAATTAGAAAAAGGTATCCCCTATTTAAGCACCCAACCGTTTTTTTTTCAAAATAACACAAAGGTGTTGCCCTCCGGCTTAAATATCTCCTCTTCATCCCCACCCATTACACTTATCCCCCTTGGGCCCTTTCCTCCCCCACACGAATATAAGACGCACCCCCCCCCTTGTTCTCACCAGTGTTTTTTTGTCAACTACCATTTTTGGTTGGGACAAAAGGATTTTACAAGCACAATCATCTTGTTTTAGTCTCTAAGTAACAACACCATTTTGTCGCTTCAGAATTATTGTACATAATTGTTCATTTTTGACCTTCATATTTTAATTTTTGTCTTCCGTGTGTAAGATTGTGGTTAATTTTCACCACCCCCCCACTGGTAAAAGTGTCAACCACAACGAACAACGCAATCAGTAAACTTACACTCCTGGCCCATGTACCCGAGGTACTCTGACAAAATTTTTCAATTTAAAAAGAACAACGGTATGACAATCTGATGGACATTTAGGTATCCATTCAACTAGTACGACCAAAATCTATAAGAGTAGGTTAAATTCTTACTGCGAGTCCGCCGGGGGCGGTTCTTTCTCAATCCTATCATTTGTCACCTCCCCCCCGCCCTAACTGTCTGGCCGTTTAACACCTCATCATTTCAATAGTGGAGTTCGGTCTACCACCATGCGTTAACCGGTGACCGTGAACGACAGTCATGCCAGCTGTCAAGGATTTTTCTTATTGACTTTGTTTTACATCAATGTACAGATATTTACACACACAGCGCATATTTACACGACGTAGGTATTTCATGGTGGACACTCGTTTTATGATTGGGATTTGGCGATTCCCCCACCGTATGTCGCGGGGGTCGTGTACTGAATGTCAAATGCTAGGACCCTGAATATAAGGACCAACACACGCCTGTCGTGTCCAGATGTATTTTCCTTCAAAGACAAGAAAACAGTAAAGACCCTTCGCGCCCTTTCGTCGTGTCATATCCCGAGTATTACACACATGACAATTTTTTTTAAAGGTTGGGGAGGTAGTCCTTTCTTTTTTCTTCATTGTAACAGAAATTAAAACCTTGCAACAACAACACGTTTTCGATTATTGTATTGAGCCTCTAAGGCTGGTGTTTGTCCAGCCCAATCAGGAACCACAGTGATTCGTAGCGCCACACCCTGATTTGCACCTTTTGCCCCTGGTGTTTGCTTTTTAACCCGTTTTACTTTCTGATTCTAGATGACGACACCCCACGTGTTCATCAACATACCCACCTCGGACGCCGACCCGACCCCCCTGTATGTTCCCATAAAAATGCAGCAGACTTATTAGACATGTGAACGTCTAACACATTACCACGGCTTCATGTTGTCGCCCCCTGAACGGACTGAGGAGTAAATGATGGGACGATAACTTCTCTTTGATTGCGTACACAGATCCACGCAATGTGTCGCAGATCATATTTGAACCAGTTGCTTAGTAGGACCCCCACTATTAGCCTTAGCCCATAGACAGTTCTAATCAAGATTACTTACTGTCAGCTTTCGCTGTTATGTGGTTGATCAAATAGCCTGTATCACTTTCAGCATGATGAGACATAAGAGACTCCCTTGTTCCTTGTTACAATATACTGAAATAATAATCTTAGTCCTCCAACATAATTTAAGTATCCCCAGATATTATTTACTCACCCACCTAGGTACCGTGTGTAGGTCATCCCTGCATGCTGGTCCCTATCATTTTCTCACTGCGAAACACACACCTACTTCATTGATTTACCCCCTTTAGTTATCCTTCTTGCTTGAATGTGGACGGCAGACCACTAGAAAAGGACTAGAAATCAGTGGTGATGTATGTACCCCTCGCTATATCTCACAAACCAACGGTTTTTCGCACAGTATCTTAACCCCAAATCGTTCAGATGGCCAGCGCCTTTATGCGGGGCGACTCGTTTCTGTCTTGGCTTGAAGAAGTTGATTTTTACAATTGCTTTCGTGTCTTGGCACCCCTTCACGGACTGGTAAGCCCGCACCTGTTTTCTTAGGTAAAGCATCCTGTTTTACTCGCACCCACTGATTCAACTGTCCCGCAGTTTTGTGCGGCGAAGGTGTGTAATAGAGTCGCACGCTTCCCCTGCTTACTGGTGCCTCGGCACTCACAAAATGCACGTCTAACTGCGTTCCTTACTGTGTACGCGCCTCCCCCGTGGGCCGACATGCCTTATTTATCCCCGGCCTCTATATCCTACTCATGTTCGTTTTAAAGGATGGCACCATACCCACTTCAGCAGTCCAGCGTTTTTTCCCTCAACCTCATGATGATGTATCCTCTTTCCTCGCCCATTCAACCTAATGGAGGATTGTTCCCTGCGGCAACCACATCATACTGCAGTTACGTCCACACCGCTTATCTCAGGGCCACCTCTTTTCCGATTGCGCTTTTTCCGCGTGCACACACACACTCAGCCCGTTTCTGAGAAAAATAGCGGTTCTCCCTCGGCTTGAGGATTTTGCTCACACTCACTGTTACATGGGAATCGTTCTTTTGTCTAGGACCACTTAAATTTCTCACGTGCCCAACAGCTAACAGACCTTTAATTCCAACTTTTTTGCTTCTTTTTCCCTCTGACCACTTAACAACCCATGTGTTATTTGTTTTTTAGAAGCCCCTGATAATGAGCTTTAACCTTTTTAAACAGCGACCCAACGGCTATTTTTCGAGTACTCGTTCGCGACTTTCCTCCCCTTTTCCCCCTTCTCCCCCCCCCTCCTCCCCCCTCTTCTCCCCGCGCCTTCCCCCCCACACCCCCCTTTCCCTTCCCCCCCCCTTTCCCCCCCCCTCTTCCCCCCTCGTGCGTTACTATTTGTTCTGCTGCACCCCATGGCCTTAGAGACTTCTGCACACCCTGGGCGACGCGTGCTTATCGTACCGCGGGATAACAGCCGGCACAGCGCATCCTACAAGTGGCTTTTTATGTCCATCGCCGTGCCTTCTACACATGACTACCTCAACTCGTTAGATTGTCATCAAACGCATGACTTCGCCTATTTCTAGCTCACTATGGATGTCTGCTAGGAGTTCAAAACCTTTACTTAACCATCCAATATTAGTACAAGTACCACACCAGCCGCCCAGACCGCTAAGAAAGCTGGCTGCCTATCACACCTACAGGCAGTTTGCAGACACACCCTCTCTCCATATTACCAGATTATTGACAATCGCGGTTCTTCACTTCCTTGCATGCAACTACCTAGGTAAGGAGAATCATTCGCACAGAATTCACTCTCCTGTCATCATGTCTTTCCGTTGTAGACACTTGTTGTTGTCACCACACCTCCATTCTGTCACCTGTTACACCCTTTCTTCAGACCTGACTCACTCATTGAGGCTGATTCTGTCTCGTCGCGGGTACAAAGTTTTTGTATATAACTTAAGTAGTGACGCCATTCGCACAGTCCTGCACCTGCGTATGATTGTCCCTCACACCTTTTCGTGATCGTGCATACGTGTGTGTACCCACACGTGTGGCTTTTTCCCCTTCTTAATGACTTTTACACTGTCTTTTTTTCTTTCCACCTTCCCCGTGTCTGGATCCAGTCCAGTCACCCCCCATACCCCCTCTTTCCGCCCCTGTGTATGTAGTCGGCATGCAACATTACCCATGTGTCCACCCTCCCAACCACCATATATCACTGCCGACTAGTGTACACGCACGGCGTGCATTCCTTAGTAAATTTTCCTAACCTGCATTCGGCCCCCCCCCCCACGGAGGGCCACCGCCCGCGCTACCTCGTGTAGGCAGCTGCCGTTCAGGGTCCCGAGATGTAGTCTTTTGATGATTTATACCTAAGATAATATGTCGGTTTCTCCTAGCGTGCGATATTTCTTGTATTGAGCAACTGTCAGTCAGCGCGGCACTAATGGTATCTGTTCGCTTCGATCCACGTCTATCGTGCCCATTCAGTCGAGCACAGAACTTCCTCCATGGTTCCTAGTTAAGTTAATCATGTCTTCCCCCCCCGATATGTCCTCTCCACACGTTGCAAGCTAATATTTGGTTTGCACAGGGGGGATGTACCAGCGTACCTCAGGTATGATACTGGCTTAATTCGTCCTGTAACAAATTCTCATGTTAGTGTAGCTCATACAAACCGGTGGTCCCCCCAAAGCAGTGATGTAGGATGTGTTGTGTTTATGGCGGTTTGTAGTGTCCTGGTGTGGTGTGTTGTGTGTTGTGTGTTCTGTTCTGTACACAGACACACGCACACCCTACACACTCACACAGAGTGTTTGTTCCCCCGAGTAGCCCCAATTTGAATAGAATGGAGAACTTGAATAACTGACTGAATAATCCATTAATAAAATTGTTGCTTGCTGTTGCTTAAATTTTAGTTGATTCTTTAAAATGTTAATACAATGTTAAACAATTGTAATAGTTTTAAATGAATTAA
>JADLZN010001923.1:0-269148 GCA_018155175.1 Sinocyclocheilus anophthalmus
AAGGAAGAAAAAAAAAAAAAAAAAAAGAGACAGAATGGTCTGCCGTGCTGCGGTTCAAGTCGCAACGAACCGGTAGGTTGTGAATTGGTTCTTAGGAGACGCACAACAGGTTCTTCTGTGGCTTTATAGGATAATATTTCACGGGGGGTAGGGGTGGCGCGCACCATTGTAGGCAAAAGTGCATAACACTAGTTGTCTCATAGTACCACAAAAATAGTGAAACTTACTTATTCTTGAAAAATTTTAATGTAAACTAAAAAATAAATATCACACAGATTTGAACATGTTAACACGTGTCAAAAAATGCTGGTTAATCACGTTAAACGCATAATGTGGCGCCGCCAAGAGAAAATAGTGTAGGGTTAACTGATAAACTGGTCTGCAAAAAGATTAGGTTTAAGTTGAGTGAGAAACGGAAAAAAGAAGTGCAGCCACTGACTGTTCAAAGGCTAGCGTACCATAGTAAACAAAGAACGTTGTTCTTTCGGTCCGTTGGGGGGAAAAAGTCACGAAGAAATCTTGATGGAGAATGTAGTGAGGTGTTGGAAAACGTACGAATAGAAATTCTGGTCGTATGTCAAATGTAGTAGAAGTAAATGTATTGCCTAGGAAGGAAATTCCAGAAAAAAAGTATAGTACTCAAAGTACAACGAAGGTACAGATACTAACAAAAAGTATACATTAAGCAGAGATACATACACAGAAATGTACGAATCGCCCTTGTCCCGGCCTCTGACATGATGGTGTAAAAAAAGTAAGGTGGTTTTGTTAATAAAAAAAAGTAGAATTATAAAATGGAGGTGAAGGAGGGAGAGAACATGATGAGATGGGTTGGGATGGTCAACGCCAGATTATCTTGATAATGCCAAAGAGGAAAATGTGTCCACAGGAAGGAAAGTTGGACATCATAATCGGGTGACCTCGTTTTGCTCTTAAAGGTCCCGCGGCCATCACAATACTCCATCATTCCCAAACATATTCCGATAACTCGTGTATTGAAAACACGCCTGCCAAGATCTAATTCCATCGGGTAGCTGAAAAAGCGCCCTTACCAGAAAACCGCCGTAGTGAACGAAAAGTGCGTTAAAGCAGAAGGGTTTTTCATGCGTGGGGAGGAACATTTGTGACCATACTCAAAGTGACAGTATGTGCGTCGGTCTGTTGCCGTCTGCACACGCAAAGAATTTGCCGCTGGCTGGCATTTGTTACAATGTGAGCGCGGTGTTAACGAGGGGGTCTGACCCGGCACGTCTAGTCCATGCCGAGACATAAAACGTGCGGATCATACAAAACCCTGGCGTCCGCAAGCCACATTTCCGCGGCTGCAATTATACAAGAGAGTCCACAAGCGCATAAGTGGGGCGTTGCTACAAACATCGTATAAATCCAAAGTAAAATCTCAGCAACTGCGTACGCTAACTTTCGATGCGAGCCCAAAATAAATGCTACGTGGAAGTCATGGTCATAACAGGTTGCTCAATGGCTCGCTTGGGGGTCATCTTGCAGTAGGAGTTTCCCTGAGGCGCAAGCCAAGGTCGCAATGATCCCAAATAAACACATTGCCTGGGGCGCGGGTAAATCAACGGAGTCATGCTAGGCGCTGAATGAATGGTAAAGAAATGCAATTGCTGGGACATGGTTGCTTCCTGTCGTGGGGGAAAGCCGAAGTTTAAAAAATATGCACCAGTTACCGGCACGTGGAACGGAGTAAAAGAGGAGATAAAAACAAAGTGAGTCAATACGCGTATAATGACAACTGAAAAAAGCCGGGCGGGTCGGGTGGCGCGTTGACTAGAACAGCTTCAAAGAAGGGCGGAATATGGCGGCCAAACAAGACTGGGACTGAGGAGTGTGGAAGTTCGGTGATATGCGGTGGAATACGAAGGCGAGCAATAACGTATCAGGCGTCCACAACGCCATATTATGAAACAAAAAATCATGTAATGAATTTGCAAAAGACGAAATGAGCGCGGGGGCATAAAAGAGACTGCAAAGAAGTTGCCATAAGTGTTTGGCCACTTCCTTGAGGTCCCCGCACATGAAAACCAAAGCAGAGGCATAAATGAAAGTAATTATTGGGAATATCAAGGAGATGTCGCTATATGATTGATGGACCTCCTGCCATACTGGGTTTGGCGTGGCATCTCCGACGCAAAAAGATAATGATACAAAACATCTCCCGCTTGGGTTCGTGGGCGTAAAATAGCAAACGGGATCTATAAATCTCTTGTTGCAACCAACACGGGGTTCGGTATAGTTAAGTGTGGGCTCAACTTGTTCCTGGGGTCAATAGGTCCGCCAGTAACTTGTAATCGTAAACTACCTCCTGGACCAAAAGCGGACCAATGGGGTAGAAAAACGAGTCGCATTTTTGCGTGCACTGCCGGTGCTAAGCTAGACGTGCTGCAAACAGTCGTGGGTGGGACAACGCGGAACGCGGTTCTAAATGTATTCGTTGCATCACGTAAAGCGTGGGCAAATTTGTGATGCGGAGGTTAGATCCGCGCACTAGGATCACGGGGCGTGTATAGAGTTATGAGGTCGAACAACGCCCACAAAGCGTCTCACATTCAAAAAATCTTGTTCAAAAGAAAAAGCACATTGGCAAAAAGTTTCATCTCACTCTGACAAAAATCCTATGGGTCTGGGCTAATTTCTTGGGTGTAGGGGGTCTGTTTTCGAGTTACCAAAGGGGGGACCGGGCGGCCCATAAGTAGTGGGATGCAGGCAGGCCAGCTGATTTGGTGGTCCCGGCCGTGTGTGTGTTGGAGGTTGTCGGGGTGAAGCTGGCACTATGGAATAGGTTGGATGTGTCGAGTAAACTTGAGTTAAGGTCATCAGTGAAGATAAAAAGTGAAGAGGGTGTATTTGTGCAACGGTAAGAGAAAATAGGAGGAAAAAAAAGGGTTTAATTTGATAAAGTAAAATCATAACGGACAGAAAACAAAAACCACCATAAACATTTAACACAGGACTAAAATATATTAAAAAGAAAATTGTCTATCAAACAGGGCATTGGCATGTCAATCAAGGATCTGATGGGTTCCATGAACCCAAAAAAAAAAAAAAATCGACCGAAGTAAGATCCACCAAAACAAAGAACCAAAGATGGACTAATAGAACTAAAAGTTCGGATAAATCGTAAGAAAATATGTTGTAGATAATTTCAATATTTATTAAATCTTTCAGGCTGGTACAAGGCTTAGCCTGACTTCGCAAGTGAAGTTTTTAATACACGCTTCAGTAAAATATGTATCTGTGACTCCAAGATAAAATAAAAAAAAAAAATCATGAATGACCAACATTTTATAGGGGACATAATAATCACGATGTAAGAGGTTTACAGGAAAGCACAGGGGGAGGGACTGTATATGCATTGATCCTGGGTTTAGTGTGGTTTTTTGATGGTTGGAGAAAAACGGGAAGTGAACCATAAGTCCAGTATAACTGGGTATGATGTAAGGATCGCAGTGAAAAATAATGGCAAAATCAAATTGGGGGACTTTCAGTCCTCACAACGAGTAAAGGAATGTTACGATGGTGGTGGGTTTTTAAGGGTAAAAGGTTAATCAGGGTGCAAAAGTTTAAAGTGTTTAAATGACGCGCAGAAAATAGGTTTAAGAACTTAGAGTACCAAAAGCACGGTTCGAAAACTATCATAATTCGTAAAAATGACGTACCATATTTAATGGGTGTGTGTGTGGAATATCTTATGAGTTCATATAAGGTGGATTACAAATAAAGTATTACAGGTGTGGGTACGATTTCGGGTCAACGGATTGTTGTGTAGAGCCATAATGCAATTTAAACAAGCAGGGAAATATTGTGGTTTTGAATTTTTGCTTTGTATGTTTAAGAATGACATTGGGATTTGTCGTGGGGGGAAGTTGTAAAGGGGGTTTGTTTGCAATCATCACTCCGTCCGGTTTGAATCAGGATCTGGACTATGTCAGTAAAGTTTAAATAGAAATTGTCAGTTTGTCGGTAATTACAGGGGGGGTCAACCAGGTGGGTCCATTCAAGGAAGTCCCAAAAATCTACCACAACACGTGTATTACACTAATGAAAAATTGCCCCAAACTCAAGCAAATGTTACTCGATGGTCATGTTCTATAAGAACCAGAGCCACTTAAGAAAAAACATTTCAAGATTTTTCTGTGATGACAGCCTTGCAGCATGTCATCACAGAAAACATCTTGAACTTTCTAAGTGTTTCTGGTAGAAATGCATGAGTCCACATGCCTTGACTTTTGGGCAAATCTTTAATAACTGTTGTGTAGATTTTGGACTTCTTGAATGAGACCCACTGACTGAATATGAAACTGGAATATTAACACTGAAATAGTCAGATCATGCATTCAAATGGAGGAGTGATGATTGCAAAAACATCTTAAACAGACAAATCCAATTCTCCAAATAAAGCAAAATAAAACAAAATGCTTGTTAAATTCATTATGGATTACAAACATGGAGAAACGTAAACCAATGTAAAATGAATCCATATATTAACCATAAGAACACACACAAATCTGTTATTTCATTTAGAAATCAGTGAATTGTTTTATTTACGTTCTTAAATAATGGGTATTTAAAACAAACTTGACCTGATAATTTTCCCTTAAAAAAATGTAAATTTCCTTTCCTCTTTGTGAGGAATGAAAGCAATTGATCATTATTTTTCTGAGATTTCAAAGTATACTGTAATATGGTCATTCCGTTTTTAAATCAAACAAAATAAAAATGATAAATTAACAGATGGTCTTTTGTAATACCTCTTGAACTCTTGAATATTTCCCTATAAATGTTGTTCCTTCATGATATTTCTCTGGAGCACAGATACATATTTTTATGAATACTTATTAAAACACTTTTTAAGTCAGGCTGAAGTCTGTCCAGCTAAATAAATTAAAAGAATTACACACAATTTCTTAGAACTGAATATAGCTAAGCATTGCTGTTTGGGTATCTACTGAGGACTGGGCAGGAACATCGATTGAGACATGCAATGCACTGTGATAGCCCAAATATTCTAGCACTGTGTCACTGTAGGTGGGGTCTGATACTTTATCAAGTCAAACTACGGCCCACACCCTCTTCACATTCTCGACCTTCATCAAGTTCTGACCTCCACCCTCCAAGTGACGTCAGAAATCACAACAACTGTCCGGACCAATAGTGTGCTGCCTGCATGCATACTTCTGGGGTCCGGGTAACTGAACAGATACACCAAGACATCTCAGAAAGGAGTCAGAGTGAGTTGAACTTTTTGAAGCTTTGTTATTTGAACAAGATGCAGTGTGAGATCGCTTTTGGGGTGTTTCGATATAATCTATAAACCGTTGATTTAGTGCTGGATTAATGCAACAAAGAGCAGTGAGAATAAAGACTCGTCGCGCGTCAAGATGTTGCAGCACGTTTAGCTTTCGCGGCAGTGAGCAAATGCGATTCGTTTCCAACCATTTGGTGTTTTGTCCATGGAGGAGTTTCGATACACGTTCCTGCGGATATTGAAGGAACAAGTATGAGCACACTTAACTATCTGAAGTGGTCAACAGAAGAACGCGGCTAGACGAACAAGGGGAGCTGTTTGTCTCAATCTCTGGTGGAGAAACAGTATGGATTATGGACCAACAAATGGAACTCCTTGACCCAATAAATTAACTTTCAAGCTGCTGCATGCTGGCACATCAAGGAATGGCAAACTCTGGCAACTCTGCAGTCATTCTGCGGCTGCAAATAATGATTTTGTCCATCGGCTGTGCGTTGATATGTTATAGTCGTTTATCCACCGCATCACCGGCACACACTCAGCGTTTGATTTGCTGGCAAGCCATCATGAAGTGCCAAGGAGAGCCGGAGTGTCACTACGCGTATACTCAGTATCTTCACGCGTGCGGTCCGGTGATAAACGGCAGCAGGAAGAAATGTCCCAGCCATTGCATTTCTTCCATCATTCAGCTCAATCTGACTGTGAACGGCCCGGCACTGGAGGACTGCGAGTGCGCCTCGGACACTCTATGCAAGATGACCAAGCGAGCCATTGAGCCCTGTATGCCCAGAACGAGCCACATGGGCTGCACCGAAGCTCGTAAGCAGTGTGAGAAGGATCCCGAGTGCAGCACCGCCATGCGGGGCTATCTGTATCACTGCAGGAAACTCTTCGGCGGAGAGCGCTGCTCTGAAGACTGCCGGCGGGTCATCACGAACATGCGCTCCATTCCCAAAGCCCAGCAGCTGGACACTTGCGTGTGCGACGGCACAGAGAGGACCATATGCGAGTATGTCAAAGTCAGCATGAAAAACTTCTGCTTTAACGACCGATACGGCGGAAGTGGCTTTTCAGATACCGAGGACGACTTGGACTACGAATACGAGACGGATTATGAGGACGAGGAAAGTGATGCCTGGGATTTAAGAGCACAAAAGAGTTCGATTGTGATGTCCACCATTTTGACACTTTCTTCTCTTGTTATAGTAAGATAGGGCGTGAACCCCCCCCCCCCACCCCCCAAAACCCCGCAAAACCCCCCATACCTAGCAGAGGCGGACAGTAACTAAGTACATTTACTTGAGTATTGTACTTAAGTACACTTTTTGAGTATCTGTACTTTACTTGAGTATTATTTTTTCTGGAAACTTATGACTTTAACTTCACTACATTTGAAAGACAATTATTGTACTTTTCACTCCACTACATTTTTATCAAGGTTCTCGAAGTAGAAAGTCGTTACTCTGTAGCAGCTTTGAAAGTCAGTGGCTGATTTTTTTCTTCTCTAAAACGTGACTTTCTTTTTTTCAGACAGTTTATCAGTAATCACTCTTGGGGCTACATGAAGTGATTTCCCAGCATTTTTTGAACACTGACCAGTTCCAAATGTGATATTTATTTATTTACAACAATTCAATAATAAGAAGTTAATATTGTGGTTTATATTAGACACAATATTGTCTGATTTTGCTAAATTGTGTAAGTGAAAATATTACCTATAAAGCCACAGAAGAACTGTTGTGCGTCTCCTAATAAAACACAAAAGGTGTTTGACTGAAGCAGCACTGCAGACCATTCTGTGTGTGACATCAAAGTACAGCGAGAGCGATTAGACAGCATTTTTAAAAATTTTGTTTTGATGTCAAATAAGTCTTGCTGTTTTGCTTTTTTGTTAAAGCAGTGTTGCTGTTGTAAAGTTATACAGCTACAGTTGTGTTGCTGGGTTTTAAAGCAGGTTTGATTTTTGATTTTCTTCCTTATCAGTCTGTCTTTACAGGATTTCACTGTCCACTCTGTTCAAATGTGGATGAATGGCTACACATAGATGTGTCCAGAGCTGTGTGAGATCACTACCATCCTGCTTTTGTTGGGGGTGGGTAGGGGTGTTAAATAATTATAATATTTTTTTTGTTTTGTTTTTTCCCAATAGGTTTTTAACATTCTAAAAGCTCTTTATTCCAGAGATACTACAAGCTAGTCAGTGTATTCAGTAGGTGTAATGTATTGTAAGTTGCTTCAGAAGTATTGCAAGTATTACATACAACAATAAAACAGCTTTGACAAAGGAAATTTACTTTTGGTACTAAAGTACTTTTAAAAGCAAGTACTTCTGTACTTTTACTTAAGTAAAAATCTGTCTTTACAACTTCTACGTGTAATGGAGTAATATTTGACCTGCAGTATCTGTATGAGTTGTGTACTTTGTCCGCCTCTGTACATAGTTGAATGTGCGGGCGTACCACGAGACGTGCTGCACCAGATGTATCTCATATGGTAAATTACTGACAGAAAAGTAGCTCCCCTGAAAGAGTAGGGTCTTCGAATAATTCACATTGTATTTGGTCCTATTAGCTAGAAAGTCCTGTTTTCCTTACGTTTGCTTAGGCGCTTAAAGAAGAAAATGAGAGAAGAAAACCAGAATCCTATAGTGAAAGGTTGTTTTTCAAAACCTAGTTGAGCTGCCAAAATCTGCACACCATGAAAAGGAGTAATTTGTCTTTATGTAAAGAAAATATGTTGGAAATATGTGCTCCGCTATATATTAAGTTATTATGAAACTTCTATTCAAAGAGATAAATACTGGAAGTTTATTTTTGTATGAAAGATTGGTTTGTGTAAAATTGTAGGGAAACAAAGTGATTATTGTAAATGTGTATAATGTTTCTTTATCATATAATTGTGTGAATAATTTTGATAAACAATACCATGTAATACTGTTTATAATGTTCATAAAGATTGGCTTCAAATTATTCCAAAGATCATCTGACTTATGTGTCTGTTTATTTCACTATACCAACATACAATGTGTATATATATATATATTATATATATATATATATTATATAGATATATATATATATATATAATCTGTGCAAAAGCCATAGTATTTTTACCAAAAAAAAAAAATATAATATATATCACTATATAATATATATTTATATGGTTTTAAGGCAGTTATTTCTATCTTTTGCTGTAGTGTGTCGGTAGGAAATATCAGTTTACATTTGCAAACACTTCTTTTGCCATTAATTTTAGTAATCCAGTTGGATTTTGTTGTCAGACAAGGAGTCTGAGAACAGCCAGTGCTCCACACAGAGATCTCTCACCATCATCCAGTCCGTCTGGAGTGACATGAAAAACAGAAAAAAAACTGAGACAGATTA
This sequence comes from Sinocyclocheilus anophthalmus, assembly GCA_018155175.1. Lineage (NCBI taxonomy): Eukaryota > Metazoa > Chordata > Actinopteri > Cypriniformes > Cyprinidae > Sinocyclocheilus > Sinocyclocheilus anophthalmus. The sequence continues at coordinate 8,653 of JADLZN010001923.1, forward strand.
AATCCAGAAGAACTGTGGCAACGACTCCAAGATGCTTGAAGAAACCTACCTGCAAATCTACAGTACTGTGAAAAGTTTTAGGCACTTGTGTAAAAATGCTGTAAAATGAGGATGCTGTCAATCATAATGTCATAAATAGATTTTTATTTATCAATTAACTTATATTAACTAAATCAAATCAACATTTGGTGTGACCAACCTTTGCGTTTAAAACAGCTTTCGTCATAGGTACACTTGCGCAGTTTTTCAGGTAGCAGGTAGGATTCTTGGAAGCGTCTTGGAGTTGTTGCCACAGTTCTTCTGAATTTAGTCTGTCTCAGTTTTTTCTGTTTCTTCATGTCACTCCAGACGGACTGGATGATGCTGAGATGAGATCTCTGTGTGGAGCACTGGCTGTTGTCAGACTCCTTGTGCATACAGCAATCTCACTGGATTATTACAATTAACGGCAATTAACGTTTAGAAACGTAAACTGATATTTCCTACTGACACACTAGAGCAATAGATAGAAATAACTGACTTAACCATTGTGTGTTGTTGGCGTAAAGATACAAATTGTCCCTAAGACTTTTTGCACAGTAGTGTTGTAATATTATAAATATATATAGATATATATAATCATCTATATGTTGTGGTGTGTGTGTGTATATATATATATATATATCTCTATATATATATATATATATGTCTAACATTTCACATCTGCAGCTAGATTTTAATGATTGTTATATTTATCAGTTGTGCAACAGATGTCTACTGAGAGTTTTTATGCCCATCATGCGGATTTGATGTCAGGCAAATGAAGGTATGTTTTTGCTTTCTATTGCACATTTGATAGCAGATTCATGAAATAACATACCATTTTAAAATATGCTAATAAAATGAGCATTAAATATCACAAGTCATTATAAAGTAATTTAGTCAGTAATGTTCTTATCACCAAAACTTCAATTTCCACCTGACGTCCCTCGCAGTTTGTAAATATGACCAAAGTCATTATCACGAGCATGTGCTAGTCAAACATTTTGGCTCTGTCTGTGCCTGCACTTGACCTTGTAAACATAAATGTTTACAGAGGGAGTTAGTCTAAGTTCCCAGAGACTCTTGACATCTAAGGAAACAAATGAGGTTGTCTTTAAACAGGATCAGAATTGAGCATGAGCCAAGCAAAGCCTTGACTGGCTTATTTGTTCAAAGCTTGAGTGTTTATTTAAAGTCTTCACTCAGGCTGACAAGGAAAAAAAGCTGTGTTTGCGTGAATGAAGCCTCAAGTAGCCATCAAAAACTCACTCAGTGTGCTACTGTGTGTGTTTAAGTGGGCTTGTTACTGCTTAAAATTTGAGTAGCACTCAGTGTGAGTAGCATTTGGGTAGTACAAATCTCCTCTCGGATTCCATATGCATCTTTGTTCAGTTACGTTTAATATAACAATACCAGCTTGATACCTAGTTAGCATTTCAAATACAAATGTGCAGAAAGGTATTATCCCACAAAATGTAATAGAATTACATTACACACAGAAATGAATCTCTGAGAAAACACTGAATTTTTATGCTATGTTACAAGAGTTCTAGAGATTCAAGATGGGAGCCATGGTGCTTAGTTCATTTCGAGGCAGACGTGGGACAAGGCTTCACAGTCTTAATGAATGACGGAGAAGTCGAGTGGCACTTCTGTCATGCTAATACTAAACACACAATAGAGGCAGCACACAATGACCTGGCACTTCATTCTGTCTTCTAGCTGACACCTCTAGAAAGAGCAGAACGAGCATTCTTAAGAGAGCAGAAGGAGGAGATGGTACTATGTAAATTTTGTTAATCGGATCCAAATGGAGGAGGTTACTTTTTCAAAAACTATATTCTTTAATATCTTTTACACTTTATTTGTATCTATACCTGTTAGGAACACATTTTACTAGAAAATGTAAAAATGTAAATACATTATTTTTGGGAGGGTAAATACTTTGCATAAATGAGCAGTATTTTTTTCTATTTTTGTTTTGTGAGGAAACCTTTGGATTTCATATTTTTGTGATGTAAAAATTGATCAGAAAATATGTATTTATTGATAGTCTGTATTTTAGTTACTCTTTAATGTATAAGCAACAATGGCATGTAGAAAATAGTTTTAAATATTTTAGAGAGATGAATTTTTTCTTCTTTTCTTTCTTTCTTTTTTTTTTACCAGATATTTATCAATTATTTTCAACAGGTTTCATGCTGAAAGTACAATCTAAAAAAATGCTGGTTTAAAAACAATCATTGCTGGGTTAATTGGCAACCCAGTGCTGGGTAAGTAGCCTATTGGACAGAACACATATGGGTTATTTGAATAGTTGAGTTTTATTTAACTATTTAAAAAATTACTATATTGCTGGTTTAAAATGGGCTGGGGGAAAAAAATCACACACAGAATTAATAGAGGCAACAGCAATAATCAAAAGATGAACATTTATTAATAAGCAGGAACATTTAACATTTAACATTAAAGTAAATTTTATTCAAGTGTATTCAACCGTTCTGTTTATCTTTTTACCAAAATAGTTTCTGATTATCGGGCCGGTGTGTCGCCACAATTGAGCCGGTGATGGGCTGCTTGCGGCGGGGGTGTTGTGCCGAAATCGGTGACCTAGCGAAAACTGTGACCAGGGGTCGCTGTTCAGCAAATGTTCTCACGGGAGCGTGCACGCGTTAGATCAGACGATAGTAGTAGGCTAATACACTAGCTGACAACAGCAGCATTCACGTTTCATTTCTTTTCTATATAAGAATTTAGATGCTGGTGACCATATCTAGCTTGTTTTCTTTGGTCTTAAGACATGAAACTTGTTTTACAGCACCGCTCGTTATATCTGACACTGATCATTCGGCTTCAGCGTCTGATCTAATGCGTGCACGCTCCTGCGAGAACATTTGCTGAACAGCGACCCCTGGTCAGTTTTCGATAGGTCACTGATTTCGGCACAACGGGTGTTGAACTGCAAACCTCAGACCTCCATCTCGCATTTCACTCGTAACTGAAAGATGCCGTGACTGACTTCATAACCTGCCCATAAACTGAGATTAGAGAACATATTTTAACGGCAAAACACATTAAATTCAGTATTATAATGATTAAAAATCAGTTTATGTTATGCAAGGCAAAAGGCGTTTGCGTCATGCGAAACGACCGCTCCTGATGCATTTAGCTGACTGACATCTTGTCCCTGTATGTTGCGTTGCGTAAAATAATATCATTTACAGCACAGTAAAGACTTTATAGATGGCATAAAACGTCTACAAACCTTTAATTCACAGAAGAAGTGCACCGGTTCGGCGGCGCTGAGAACCACTCTCTCCTGAAGAGGACGCAGAAATCCCGCACTCTGACTGTAAACAGCTGAGTTGAAGTAACCCCGCGCTGGGTTGTTTCGTCGGAGGGAGGGGGAGGAGAGTATAGTTTCAGCAAAATTGACCCAGCAGCCACTAACCCAACGGCTGGCTAAACTACCCAGCATATGACCCAACAGGCTCCACCCAGCAGTTATTTAGAGTGTATTTGCAAAGAATGCATACTGAACTTCCTGCGTGTTGTTTTCTCTCAGTTTGAAGTAACAAGATGAGGTGAGCTGACTATTCATCCTCTTCAGGTGAAGGGCCCCATTGGGACTTTGTAAAAGGGAAACCATTTCTCAAATCAGACATGCTGTGTTGAACCTGTCGCATCCAGTTTTTGTTGAGAACAGACCCCTTTAAAACTGACAGCACTGTTGTTAATCCAGTTATGTCCACAGATTTGAGTTTAAGGGAAGTGAAAAACAGCAGAGCAGAAAATGTTGTTTAAGATTCCTATTACTTTTACATTTTTAATTATTGTGTAACTTGTGCCAGCATGGTGTATAGATGGAGATAACTTTGATGTGAGTTTAAGGATGCAATAAAAATTCACAATCCTCCTCTCAACTGAACACACTTAATCTACATTATGGTTTTACATAAACAATGACACAGGGAGCAGTCTCTCTTTGTGGAAACCTTTCCCATAGTACATTGCAGCTGTTGTCTAGGGCATAAACCAAACAAGGAAACATTTTGAGAGGGGAGTGTGGGAGAAAGAAGAGGTTTGATTGTCAGGCCAGTGGATGGGAAGAGGGGGTTGGTTTTTAAGGGGTTCTTAAAAGAAGACATTTGGGGGAAGGGCAGGCAGTGAAGGGCCTTTTCTGAATGACCCTATATGGACAAACAGAGGACCCCTCCACACCATAAGCATACTTTAGTCTGCAATAGTGAGCTGGACTGCATGGGTGTATATGACTTGATTGCTCTTCTATGTCCATTTTTTCTTCCATCAAGGGGATGAAGAAAAATAGGGGAGCAGTGAAAAGAGTGCGAGAAGAGAAACAAAACTGTGCTGACATGGGGCATAACTTAATTTTCACGGTTCCGAGACAGATGAGAAAGGTAATGTGGCGTGACGGCTCTTAGAAACTTCAATGGATGCCGTGACCTCAGGGAAGTTAGAATCTGACGGCACTGGGACATTTTATTTTTTTCTTTGGGGGTGGAGCATTAGGTGTACCTTTTAGCTCATTGCTTTGAGATATTTTTTCTTTCTCCTTTCATTCTCTCTGATCAATATTATTACATCTAAACACACCCACACACATGTCTGCCATATGGACATTACTTTGACAGTCACCTCTGATAACAAATTCCTCTTAGTTGTAATGCAGAAACATGCATTTTTTTTGTAAAGCTGCTTTGGAACAATTTTGAAGAGCTATAAACAAATAAACAATTTGTTTATTTTTTACAAATAATGTTTTGTTTTCCCCCCATTGGTTTGGAGTGATGTTTTTAAACAGGGTGTCAGTCCAAAGCCATTGCCACCACAAGTTGACTCTTGAAGTTTATTGAAGCTGAAAGGAGCTTCTCAGAGGCTCAATAGGGAGTTAAGAGTGCTACTCTATTAACCTGACCTCTCTAGAGGCCCAAGAAGAGTGAAAAGTGAGCCATCTACTTCAACATCATATATATATTCCTCATATATTATTTTTTTCTTTGTGTGCCCCCAAACACTAATTCACATTAAAAAAGGCTATTCTATAATATAAACATTCATATAACATAATGTATTACATTATTATAGGCCTATATAATAATATGAGGATGGTAATTCATTCAAAATGTGTATTGTGTAAGTGGATTCTAGTCATATTTAATGTCTGGTGGGTAGCTAATCAATTTACAAACTAGTGATCAAAGATGCAAAAGTCTCATTCACAGACATTTACCCTCTGGTAAGTTCCTCTTTATGTGAGTAAATCTTGTGGCTTTACTGACAGACAGGATAATTACCAACAGTTTTTCTTTGATTTTGCTCAGATCACCTAATTGTTATGAGCATGGTGTGGTAGGGGAGGTAACACATATGGTTTAGTTTAACAAAAAACTAAATAGGTAATGATATTTAGTAAATTAATTACCATCGTATATAAATTTATTTGTGAAACAATCACTGTGTGGTACGGCCGTGGTGGGCAAAAAAAAAATCAGGTAATTTGAGAAAAGCTTGCCATTTCTGTAATGCAACTATTTTGGGTTGCACTACCTATTGACCACAAGATAGCAGTGTTTTCAAACATGTTTTTCTCTAAACCTCTCTTTAGAACGTTCAACTCAAGAGAAGAATGTTCAACTCAAACCAACAGAAATGAATGCTATGTAAGTTTTACAGGCCGGTTCACATAGAGAAACACACCTTTCACCAGTTCGATCTCAATGATCTGACACGCAACGCCCTCAGTTCCTGGTGAGCACATGCATTACACTCCCCGTCTTCACAGTGCCACCATTCTGGCACGGCTGGCACTTACACATGCTGTACTCGGCCACTTGGTCACCCAGGGCTATTTTGAGATTGTTCGGCCTCGGCTGAGCATCATTAAAGTCCAAAGGGATCGCGTTGTAGATGAGTTCAGGCTGTCAACACAATAATAAAAACAAATTGAGTTCCATTACAGCAGTTACCACGCATGCACTGGCAAGTAAAGTGAAGGTGAGGTGAGTCTCACATCACTGTGAATGAGAGCTGGCAGAGCAGAGACGGTCTTTGCCCATTCCGCATACTGATTATATTCTAAAATGCCATTTTCATGGCTACTGCTGAAGCCGGACTGCCCCCTCTCACTGCGATCAACACTTTATCAATAACCGCCTTCCTGTCCCTGTCACCTGGTGAACAAGGTTGTGAGCAATTTATCTTTTTATCAGAAGGCATGTGTGTCCAACCAATTCAACCAAAAATTTAAATTCTGTCTTCATTTACTCACCCTCAAGTACAATCTTTCTTTAACACAAATAGTAAAGAAGCAGTAACTGTTTTTATTCATACAATGAAAGTCAGTGTGGGCCAAAATAAAATTGGACCTTCCATTTTGTTGTAAAAAAGTGTTCATTTTTTGAGTCAACTGTCCTTTTAACCACTTATTCTCTGGGGCGGTTTTTGGTATTTTTGCCTAAATTTGACATACTCAAATTCAAATGTTTACCCTACACACATACAATGGAGGAAATGAAAAAAAATGGTTTGAACTACAAAATAGAAGTGTAATTCTTTATAAATAACATTATATATTTTTCAATTACAATAAACACAAAAAAACATAGGCGCTTTTGGAGTTTTAAAACAAATGATTTTTTTGAAATTCTGTAATTCAGGTTCTATTTGGTCCAGCTCTCTGCAATTTACTTTGTTTGATGCCACTAGATGCCAAAAAGTACCAGAAAAAAGAATCTTTCAAATAACAGCTTCTAAACAGGAGTTATTACATTATAAGTGAAGCGAGTCAAATTGTCTATTTCTGCATCTAAATGTGTCATTGTGAGTTTCCTTTGCAAAAACAGGCTTTATAAAACACATTAACCCCACAATCCTATTGTATTTTGTGCCATAAGCACTTTAATTGATTATTTATTGAATTATGTTTCATTTTTATGTTTTTCTAAGTAGTAATATACAAAATGGCACAAGCGAATTGGATCAAACTTGTCATATTGTGATTTCTACGCTCAGTTTAATTCTTTCAGGATGCTCACATTATACATTCTACATTATAATATTTATATGGTCTATAACATCCTAAAATAGAACCTATATCCTCCAGCTTTATATAATTCCATTTATGTGCATTCTGTATTGGGATACTGATTCACAGCATCCTCTCACCTCATCAGTTGACTCATTCCTGCATCCAGCTCATATCTCTGACAACATCCTTGCATCCCTGGACCAGAGCTGAGCTAATTCGCTAGCCGGCCGCTATCTCTAACATTCAGAGCGTCAAACAAACACATATCAGTTAATCCACACCGCACTGTAATAATCCGTGTATATTTATTGTATATTCACTGTATATTCACTGAAATGCATACTGTTCTGTACTTTTCTGTCAATAGACAGTGTATCAGATTGCTAGCTGTGCTTTTACGTTTCAAAACAAAGATTCAAATATAAAAAACGTCGCAAACACGCTCATAAAGCCTTACCAGACGCGTGTTCATTCCTCTCCACGGCGCCGCGGAATGTTCTTCACCATATATAAATTGTAATGTGATTATCATAGATTGATATAATCCGAACCGTGTGTGCAGTATCCTTTCCGTGAGGGAAACGCGCCTTCAAAACACCCAGCGGTAAATTCCCAGACGTGAAGACCCCCCTCTCCCCCCTCTAGTGACGCAGAGGTGTCAAATTTTACTGCTCTGAAATGGCCGCTGAGTTGAGAGACATCAGACGCGCTGGCTGAGAGCGCTTTTGATATGGAGAGCGCGTCTTTGACAGAAGCGCGTCTATTGCGCAACCTGGACAAAACGCTACATATCTCACCAATGGAAGCACGCAGAAACGTGAAAATGGTCTTGTCTGAAAGAAGAGATCCTAATCTAAAAGATAATATAGATATTTGTGGCTGTTTGCGGCTGACTGAAGCAGTGCTACGAGTATAAATGTAAATTCGCTCAGAGGTGACAAAATTTTACATCACGATTCTATTGAAGATCATTCGATCTGTGATTGCACACACATTTAATAATCTACATCGTCAATTCTGAGAAGGAGAGCTTTCCTGTGTTATAGAATTTACTTTTTTGTGAAATATATATAAAATACACATTCTTCGTAATAATTATTCGCAGTGGTTAGGCGGAAATTTGTGTGTGGGACGAATACATTTCTAAGCTTAATTTTACTGCTTTATGGATATAAAAACCAAAAGGAATGGTATTTTTTGTAAAGAAGACACTCCAAGCTTTCAGATGAACCCATATATGGGCTGATACCATACAAGGAAGGCTATGTAAATGAATTATAAACATTTTTAACGCGATTTTGCAGAGTTTAACTGGTTTTAATAGCTTACTATTAAAACAAACGTATACACATACACACATGCTGGTTTTTCTGTTAGAGTATCACAGTCATTTAACTTGTCCTTCTGCTTTTGCTGCTTCAGAAAGTTGGAGGTTGCCTGTAAGTCCAACCTCTAAACATTTCTTGACTGTGGATTCTGTGACCTCTGCGATCAGATAAAGTTGAACCATCAAATAAAATCAAGTACATCTTTTAATGAGACTTTCAGGATGAAAAAAAATGTGCTATGCTTCTTGTTAATGCCTTGTCATTGAATCATGTAGCCTCTATCTTTGTTTCCATATTTTATATAAAAAAAGAGGGGGAAAAAATAATTTGATTTTAAACTTACTTTTTAGTTTGAGGAGCTCCTCATTCATTATATAAACAGGTTCGTATTCTCCACCAGACATTCAGTTCTTGGTGAAGTATAGTCTCCAAGAAAACAAAATACTGGCCCTTCTCATATGTAAGTGGCAGGGCATCCACATCATCCAGGAACGTTGAGGACACCTCCAGTCCTCGCCGTCTCATCCTGTAGGTGGCCAGCTCCACTCTGCCTTTCACTCTCATGAAGGTCTTCCTCTGAAAGAGAACATGTGTTTGTATAGAAGTATACTAAGAAGGTAGTCTTTATTATGTATACTCGGACCCTACATGAGCAAAATACTTTTTTAATATTGTAAATATTTTTTTTCTCTTTTTAAAGTTTTGAATTCTAACCTGTTCTATGCACGTGGTGGCTCATGAGCTTAAAGCTGTGAATTATAATGAATAAAGAGCAAATGGGAAAGAAATAGCTCCTCAAAAGAGAACAAGCAATAAACTAATAAACATGAATCCTACTTACCTTGGTTGTTGTGATTTCTGACAGCTGTTTGATGATATTTTTTGTTTCTGTCTTAGTGTTAATTCCTGCGGATGCACTAAAACCTAGACTTTGGCCAATATTTTGGCCTGCAGCAGAGTTAGCAACATCACTGCTGTCACCAGGACCTTCAGCTTCACCACCCTCATCGGGAATGGCCGCTTCACCACCCTCACCAGCACTGCCAGCCTCACCGCCTGCACCAGAACTGGAAGGCTCAGTATAGGTGTAAACTTGAAGTTTAAGCCGGCTTCAAATGTCTCAGAGGATTCCCTAGTTATCTCTTTTATTAAAGAGTGAATGTCCTCATACATCTCCTTAGAGCTGCTCTCTTCCACTTTTGTCTGAAGATAAGGAAACAGGTAAAGACCTCTTACAGTACATTCTTTGTCAGATTTTAAATGCATGTACCTTTCACTTGTCATTTTGTCTCACAGTCATTTTCAGGCTTTACAGTTTGTTTGCTCCCAGTTAACAGAACTCGTAACCTAGAAAATTCAAATTTGGCTTGAAACTTTCTCACTCAGGCCATCCCAGGAGGTGTTTTTTTTTCATCAGCACAGATTTTAGAATTTGCATTAATCAATTATTCACCAATGGTCCTCTGTATGTGAGGGTTCCATCAGAATGATATCCAACAGTTGATAAAAACATCACATAATCCACAACCGAATCTAGTCCATCATTACCTCTTGTAAATCAAAGCTGTGTGTTTGAAAACACATCCATTATAAGGCTTTTAAATTTTAACTTTCGCTTCGGTCCACAATACCAGTCAGAATCCATTAAGACCGCTTCCTCATTGAAAAAGTCTCTTATTGCCCTCTCAATCACAATATGTTTTGTAATTTTTCCACTTGTAACCAGTGCCTTAAACTGGTGCATATTTCTCTCCTGATTCAAAAGTGACAACCTTTTACTGGAGAAAGCAATATTATGGATAGATGACTCTTATTTTAGCCGGAAGCAACGGTTTGAAGTTAAAAACGTCCTAATGATGGATTTGTTTATTACAATCACAAAGCTTTTTACTTCAGAAGGTTATTGTGATCCTTTTATAAGCTGTTTGAACTCTTATTCTGATGGCACCCATTCACTTAAGAGGATTCATTGGTGAGCAAGTGTACTGCTAAATTTCTCCAAATCTGTTTCGATGATCAACTTATCTACTCTTGTATGGCCTCACGTAGTACAATTTTCAGACAATTTTCATTTTTAAACTATTCCTTTGATACTCAAAGGCTTTGTAAAACAACAGTTGACATCACACACCTCATAGTTGAGAACTCCACCATTCCAGGGCAGTCTGTTATATTCCAATATGGATGGGCTCTGATCCGGATACATTAGGCCATTATAGAATCTGTTATTGAAGGCATTCATTCGAGGTCCAGATCCCAGAATATTTATTCTGTTGAGACAGGAATTAAGCATCTTTGGAAAATAAGTGCAGAAGTTGTTTAATCAGAAGTGTAGTGATAATTGCAACATTTGTGTTGTCAGTCATTATTTTTATTCTATTTTATAATTACAGTAAAACAATTTTGGTTCCATAATTGCTTACAAAAATGGCAAGAGTCTATGTTAACATTAGTTAATACGAAACCCAATGACAAATAGCAATGAACAATACTTTTACAGCATTTATTCATCTTTGTATTGTTAATTACATAAACTACCATTTGAAAGTTTGGGGTTGGTCTCCTGTGCTCACCCAGGCTGCATATATTTGATGAAAAATTCTGTAAAACAGTCATACAGTATATTTCAGCAGCTTTCAGTGTCTTCAGTGTTGCACGATCCTTCAGAAATCATTCTAATATGCCGATTTGGTGCTCAAAAAAACATTTCTTATGATTTTCAATATTGAAAACAACTGTGCTGCTTAATATGTTTGTGGAAACGGTCATACTTCTTTTTCCAGAATTCTTTGATGATTTTTCAAAATATCTCTTGATCAAGTTAATGCATTCTTGCTGAATAAAAGTATTTATTTTTTATTGCATTCTTTTTTTAAGTAGTTTTATTGACCCCTTACTACTGAACAGTAGTGTATACATTTTAACATTTGTATATGTATTATAAATGAACATTCATTAATATATTATGAGCAAATGTTGAGAGATACAAAAGGCTCTGACCCGTATCCAGCTTGGATGGCTATATCAGACTCAAACACAGCTGTCTTGCCGCAAGGTATCCTGATGACATCACACTCATCTTCATCAGACGTATCCGGCTCTCCACAGTCGTTATCCCCATTACACCTCAGATTTTTGTTTATACATATCCCTGAGGGCAGAGTAATATTCTTAAAACTGAATATTTTTTGAAAATTCACCCTACAACTAAATTTCTACCGGCCAGCTTTGCAAAGACAAAAAATACTAACCTGAAGCACACTGCCATTGAGAGCTCTTGCAGACAGGTGGAGGGTCCATCTGGCATTTGGTAGAAGGTTTACAGGGTTTCCGCTCTCCAATTGGGAATATGCATCTAGAGCCTTTAAACTGCCCAAATACCTCAGTACCTCTAGAACGATGCTGTGTTATACACAGACACAGTTGAATGCTTCACATTTATTCATCTTAGACGAATTGTGTGTGACTTGTTGCATTATTATTAAATCAGAAGGACTTCACACGACAATTTGAAAGACATGATACATTCACGAGTGTGAGACAGATGACAAGACAGGTGTTGAAATAGAGAGAGTGACAGAGGAGAACAGAAATTGCGGTACTGTCATATTAGTGCACGGGTCGCAGGATGTCCACTGGAACCAGGTGCTCATTTTGCAGTCGATTGATCCAGGATCATTAATTTCCCGCACCTCTCATCTTGACCCTTGCCTTTAAGAAAGATAAATAATGATCAGCTTAATAATCACTTACAATTCCAATTCCATTCTTGTGCATGACTTTGGTTTAACATAAAAAATAAACATAAAAGTACTATTTTCCCACATTTTCCAAATCTAAACGTATAGCATGCACTCCAATTTTTGTGTATTTGTCCATTATGCTCTTTCCATTAACCTGATAAAGAATGCATATCGTTACACAGAAAGCAGCTAAACCCTTCATGGTGAAGCTTTGGACGGTCCTCTGTGTGGGAATTTGTACGCTTGTATTTAAGCATCGATGTTAATAATTATCGGCAAGTTTTTTAGAGTTGACAGGAGGTTTGGAAATGTGTGTGTCTCCAAAGGTTTGTGTAAATCTCTGTGCATTCCCCGATATCCTAAATCATGTGATGTCATGGGATTTTACCATAACTGTCTGTTAAACTATCTGACTAACATATTTCAAGCTGTTTTTGCCTGCTTTTACCAGATTTTTTGTACATATCACAGAATCTATATTTTCTTATAAAATTTTTCTTGTTTTAAAATGCTATTAGCATTCTCTGTATTAAGTACAAATCATTCATATTCTACACTATAGTATTTAATATAGCAATTTTATATAGATGAGGATAAATAAAATGGTACCCAATCCTGGGATTGCATTCTATTTGTTATGTTCCGATGGAGTCTTTAAAAGGTAAATATGTTTAAATAAGACAAAAAAATCTTTAAACAAATAGGTAAAAAATATGCCATTTCTACGTTTCCTCAATTTAGTTTCACTTTAGTTCAGTTTAGTGTAAAACTAAACCCTTTTTTCTGACCATGAGATCATTGATTTCACAGGCATGTTGAAATCTCAAACAAATACTATTGACATCAGAAGTCCAAAAGTGTTTACTGGTTGCAGGCTTTTGGGAATGCGTCTGTTTGTTCAATGTATATGTATAAATGTCAGTCTTAATGCACAATCCTATATATGGATGTGTGTGGTTAAGTATTACTTATATTTGAATTCCTTCAAATAAATTATTTGAAGGTGCACTCATACACATAGTGAGAAGTGTATTTACTTAAGCCTAAATTCCTACTTTCAAAGTGAATGACCTATCAGCAATCTGCACTTCATCTGTGCCAAATCAGCCTTCACTCATCAAATTCAACCATGTCACAAAACAATACAGCTCTGATGATGTCTTTGTGCAGGGTCAAAGAGGAATGTTGGCCAGGCAAAGTGGAGGTCCATGAATATAGATCCTTGTTCTGCACACTACAGCTATGTGCTGAGAACACCACTTTTTAATGTTTCAGACACTTCCTCTCAGCTCACTCAGGAAGGTGTAGAGGCATGAACTGCACTCCTCTCCTCTTTTCCTGTTTTTGGGGCACTATTGGGAGACTTGTACTATGCTGGCTCTATCTGCAGCCTCAAAACTACAGTAAAATGTATAGGTCTAGAGACATTAATACTTTTTAAAAATCGTATTATTATTCAGTCCTGCACTTTAAGCATCTTCAAGGAACCCTGAAAAAAGCTCTATTAATAAAATGCATTATTATTATTGTTTAAAATAATCAGAATGATCATTTTAGATTAAGAATGTACTGTATATATATGGTCAAAACATAAATACATGAACTTCATATGCAGAAAGCCTGTAGGAGATATGGCCTGGTTTCACAGACAGGGCTTAGATTAAGTCAGGATTAGGCCATACCTCAATTAGCACATATAAGTAGCTTTTAAACTGCCTGGAAAAAAAATAATAATAATTTATGTGCCTTAGAAAAAACATTACTGGTGTGCATCTTGAGACAAACAATGGCACTGACATATTTTAAGATATGTTTGTGTAGTTTTATTTCTATAAATACTTTTCTCCATCTTTAGTTATGCAAGCATTTTCTTTACCCATTCCTTCTCATATATGTCAGCAGTGTCAGCAGAGGAAGGGTTGTGAGGAAGGAAGGATGAACAGAGAGCTGAATTTCTTTTCTGGCTTTCAGAATGTTCTAGGGTTTAGTGAAAAGGAAATCTGCACACAGTATATGTAAATGTATGCGACCTCTCATTTTCATGGGCGCAGAATACGCGGGGGACATAAATTCGTCCCCCGCACTTTTTCGGGCAAATGTGTTCCATAGAGGTTTTCAGGGGCCAGTGTGAATAAATCTAGATTCAAATTAAAAGAGAAAAGATAGTCTATGCATGACCTGGCGTATTATTCGTATCCAAAATGGATCCACTCTTCTGCAGTGTATGTTTCATTCATACTCGAAGCCGGAGGCCGCTCTCGCGCAGAAACTCCACATATGCCTCACAGAAGTAATAACTTATGACGTGCCAGGAAATCCCTAATATGGACAAAGGCATCCACGATTGCAACAATTTACTGTTTATGTGTGTTTTTCAAGTCATCTCCATAATAAACAAAGTATCTGAATAATGCAGTGCTAACTGACATAGCATTTATTACAGTTTAGAAACTATAATATATTATATAATATATATTAGGGCTGGTAAGCGATTCAAACATCAAATTTGGTTGAGAAATTACTCCCAAAAGTTCATTTAAAGTCATTGCTGTGTAAAGCATCAAACAAACATTACAAAAAGTAGCTTCAGCAAGAAATATTTTGTTTGATAAAATGTATTACATATTCTCTTTTGGACCATGAGGGTGAGTAAACGATGACACAACTGTCATTTTTAGGTGGGTGAACTATACCTTTAATAATCAATTTTATTAATTTTATTTTTATTACTATGGAAATATGAAATTATTCCTTTAATGAAATGATACTCTAAATAATAAACTAAAACTGTCAGTAGGTGGTGGTAAATGTCTTAATGATTAAGTCATTGAGTCATTTATTCATTTATTTGATTCGTTCAAATGGCTGATTCTTTCAGGAGTGAAGTAAATGGTTCTTTATGAATGGTCCATTGAATCATTAGGCTTGTTCGACTTGAAGCGGATCATCACCATCAGACCGATCGGTGTGTGACATCAAAGTACCGCAAGAGCTCTCGTGGTACTCGTTAATCATTTTAAAGCGTTATTTATATATACATATGCCTTATTCTGTGATAAAAATGGAAAAATTGTACTATCTGAGCAATTATAAAATATAGGAAAAAATATGTGTCCCCCTCACTCTGGAAATGATGGCAACGCCCCGGCCTCATTTGCTCAAAATCTTTCAGAGAATTCCTTAGAAAAATATGTCCTATTTATATTATTCATATTATCAAGTCATCCTTTTTGAACAATAATTTGTGACCTTCAATTCAAGGTTGATCAATCACTAGTATTTGCATAGTTACAGGAAATGTTATAAAGGGCGCGTTAAGGTGCGCGGTACGTTTGGGAGGCGCTCGAGTCTCCAGCATTTTGGGGATGCTGAGGACGCGCCTGTTTTTGGTGTAGGTTTTTCCCCAACCTTCACTCGATCAAACGTCCACGTCTCCATCTGCACCATTCTGAGTTTGTTGCAGCGTTTCAGGTTGGAGTTCAAGAATGCACGATTGCGGTAAGTGACGGATACCGTGGCGCATTAATCCTCACGTGTTACCTGTGTGGTGTTTTTGCCTTACCTGTCAGTGCGGCATGTGTTGCTGTTTGACTTGATTTCAATTAGGGTGGCAAAAGCAAAAAAACGCTGAAACATGAGAAATCTATTTACATTTAAAAATTAAATGACTATGAACTCTTTATATTTTCTTGTCTTATTTAGGATTTATTACTTCACGGGAGAATAGGCCTACCCTTTAACTACCAATTAGAGATTTAAAACACATTTTACAATGTTTAAAAAAAAAAAAAAGCTACGCAGTTAGTGCTTCCATTTTATTAACATACTATGTAAACTATTCAATTATTTGAAAACAAAAGTAGACTACAAAGATTGTGTACCATAAATTTCAGCATCAAGTAGTTAAAAAAAAGGGTTTGCGGAATGTCAAAACCAGGGGAAAAATGACAATCAGTTGTCTTACCAAGTTCATAGGTGTCATTTTATAGGCTACTAAAGTGTACTTATGTTTTATTATTCCGTGCTAATCTGCTATTAGTAATGTATTTTGTGCATGGCTAATGTGTAACTGTTTGTAATACTGATGATGTGGAATTGTGCCTCTGTTTATGAACACCCTCAACTCTTGCTGAATCCTCTGTTTTAATGAAACTTAACTGTTGTGACTTTTGGGTTCATTTAAGTTACTGAACAGCCAGGGGCCATGAGACAAGTCCACATCGGAGTATAAACAAGCCATTATGTTACTGCACTGAAAGGTGTCCAGTTTTAAATGGAATATCCCAATCTCAGACATCTGGATCTCAGAAGTGTTTTTAAAACATTCAGGGGATTTGTATGGTCTTGGTTCTAAATTCTAAAAAGAGTTTGAATTCAGCAATGCAGTGTGCCATCATCTCCTGAGCTTGTGTGCTCCTCCATCTTGTGTCTTACTTGGCTCATCTGGGTTAATGTGTAGATAGTCATAAGATTTCTTGATGTATTTGTCTGTGAATTTTCTCAGTCATTCAGGTTATCACAGAATGTGTTGAACTCATTCTGAAGCATCTGGGCATTCAGATTGAAAACGTCTTAAGTTCTCTTTGTGAATTAGGGAGTTAGATATTAGGCGAAATCCATGTATTGGCAGACAGCAGAAGAATGTTCGGTTTCTTTTTTTAATATGACTCATCAATGATATGCCTCACTAATAAGTTTCTATTAAAACTCAGTTTCCTTTTCTTATCTGATCAGCTGTAAGACATGTCCGATATCAAACTGTTGGATTGATTATTGCTTGTGCTGTATGTGCATTTTGATTGGTATGAATATAATGCCCCTCATAACCCATGTTTAAAAGTAACTTTTATATGTGCATTTCACAGCAAAAAAGTTTTTATGATTGTGTGAATTTTTATCACCATTTTATTGTGTGCTTGTATAAGACAGGATGCAGATTTGCTTGGTGCTTGTAAAGCAGAAAAAAACTCATGATTGTGTGTCTTCTTGCACAAGAACCTTCTTATAACAAACACTTATCACTCTTGTTTTATGGTTGCCACATTACAGGCCGTTTTACATCGCATGACCCTCGACACCGAGTAGTAATGAATATTGTCTTATAGCAATTCTGCCACTGTTTTCCGCTCTTGATAATCAAAACTCAGCTGATAAACTATTCATATCTCTGTCTGTCAGCTGCTCAGTGTCATAAAATGTTACTCTTCTAGCAGTTGAGAGTTCATAATTTTATATCATTTATATTACTCTTGAAATTAACTTGATTTGCCAAGTTTGTTTTTTAGTTGATATAAATGTATATTTATGCTGTCATAGTTTCTTCTTGTGCAATATAAAAGGATAATGCAAATGCTGCTCATGGTCACAACCTAATAGAACTGAGTTAATTATAACTTTTTCATATCTATTTTGTCATTGTTTTGTCTGTGCTTTTGGTTCCTGCTGCATTACGA
Source organism: Sinocyclocheilus anophthalmus (assembly GCA_018155175.1). Lineage (NCBI taxonomy): Eukaryota > Metazoa > Chordata > Actinopteri > Cypriniformes > Cyprinidae > Sinocyclocheilus > Sinocyclocheilus anophthalmus. Next base: position 26,249 of record JADLZN010001923.1, read on the forward strand.
TTATGTAAACTCATAAGCTTGGGTCTAAATATTGGTCACAGCAAATTCATGTCAGATAAGGAATAGATGATCTGAGCAAATCAGATTTACTTCTCAAATTTAAACTGGGAAAAGTAATTCTGCCCAAAGACGAGCGCTGAAAGGAGAGCATTTGGGCAGTCTTGAAAATCATGGGATTGGAAATGTGTTTTTAGGGCTGATGAGCTGCTGGAAAAGGATTAACGGGTTTTAATTGCTCAAACTTTGATCTGCCCACCTTTGCTCTCTTGCTGTCTCTTTCCACTTTCTGCTGAGATATACACTGCTAAACATTATTGGCTGCTCAAGGTATGTCTTTCAGACCATTTATATTATATTTTATCTTTGCCAAATTATCTTTCCTTCATTGAATGAGACACTGTTTTAATTTAACTGATTTAAGTTTATCTATCTGTTGGGGGATCTTATGTGACTGTGAATCCTTTGGTTGAGATGAACAGCCTTTCCCTCGATCTCTGAAATTAGTCCACAATGATTCGGGGGGGGGGGGGGGTTCTAAAGCTTATACATTTTGTTTGATTTTATTGATTAAAATGTGCTTTGATTGATTGTTTGGAATTGGGGAGATTAGAAATTGAAATGAAAGGAGTGATTATTTCTTTGCAACCTTGTAAAGATTTTCCCATCAATGTCATTTTCTTATAAATCCTGTATTTCAGGAATGGGAAAATATTTTTGGCACTTTTGTTTTGTTTTGCCTACTAAGCAGGAAGTGTTTTTTTCTGCTGACACTGTTTCCTCTCTTTCTTTCCTTTGCCTTTCTGTCACTAACAGAATCTATGGGCCAAGTTAAAATAGTCTGTAGAGTTTTACATTTCTTGATGTGTATGTAACGAATGATGTGAATTTGAACAATTGACTTCTTTGTACTTGTAGATAGACACATGGATGTTGGTGTTAAATCTGATAAACCGATTATAAGCATGTACGTAAATGCTTGTTTCTGTGACTGAATGTCATGAATAAGAGTGACACTAGTCACATTTCACTTCTCATCTATCAGCTTCTTTTGTTTATTATATTCATTGTTTTTTTCTCTCTCTCTCTCTCTCTCTCTCTGTCCAGGCGCAGTGCTGAGAATGTGTGTTTGCTGAATATCCTACCTGTGTGTGTCCACTAGTTTCTTTTGCCTCTCGGCTGGGTTTTGTCCCGTCTTTTGCTTTCATTCTCCTGTAACGAAAGCACCCACCATGTCACAGCCACCTGATGCAGAGCCCATTACTGTGGTACCAGCAGAACCAGCAACAACTACTGAACCAGCATCTGCCACAACACCCACCGCACCCGTCACCAGAACTTCATTCTGGAGGGAAAGGAGAAAAAGTACAGTCTGGCCTCTTCTTTTTGAAGATATTTTTAAATAGGGTTGATGTTACCTACAGCAAACATGTAAAAGTTATTGTTTGTTTGTTTTAAATGGTAAATAATGAGCTTGTTCTCTTCCTCTACAGTCCCAGAGAGGACAGATGAGTTCCTGCTGGCCAGGTTTCAGGGTGATGGCGTGAGATATAAAGCCAAGCTCATTGGTGTAGATGATGTCGCGGAAGCCAGAGGGGATAAAATGTGTCAGGATTCCATGATGAAACTAAAGGTGCAGATCCAAGATGGTTGCCTTCATTTATATGGAGAGATATGGGGCGAAGTGATGATGATGATTATTTTATTCTGTTAATGGTACAGATATTATTATAAAGTGCCCAGTTCTTGTTTGTATACAGGGCATGGCAATAGCTGCTCGTTCTCAAGGCAAGCACAAGCAAAGAATATGGGTGAACATCTCTCTAACGGGAATCAAAATTGTTGATGAGAAAACTGGGGTGAGTAGTTTTGTGGATACTTCTGTAAGTCAATTTGTGAAATTGAGAACTGCCCACTTCATTTATCATACAATTCTGTATTGACTTTATAGCATGCTCTCAGTGTCATCTCTCGCTCTCTCTCTGTCTCTAAGGTGATTGAGCATGAACATGTGGTGAATAAGATCTCATTCATTGCTCGCGACGTCACTGATAACCGGGCGTTTGGATATGTTTGCGGAGCAGAGGGACAGCACCAGTTTTTTGCTGTTAAGACAGCTCCGCAGGTCAGGGTTTCTTCATCGGATACAAAATCTTATCATAGAGCACAAATCTGGGCACAGCATGACGTTTTTCAAGTGCAGTTAAGTACATACCTGTTAATGTATGGTGTGGGTTTGGGGTGGAACTGACTGTATGAATGAACAAAAGAAGACCATGTAGGATTGTCATTATTTTGCCGTTCTATTTGGTGCCACTAGCAAAAATTGCACACAGCTGAAAATTATTACAGTTGTAAATGTGAATGGAATATGTAATCCGAAGTGTAAACGGAGAATGCATTTACTCCTCTCTTCTACAGGCTGAGTGTCTGGTCATTGATTTGAAGGATCTGTTTCAGCTGATATTGAATTTGAAGAAGAAAGAGCAAGAGGCTGCACAGAAGGTGATGCATATATTTGTATTACTTGATAACAAAATAAATTCTGTTATTTAGATTATAGTATGTTTTAAGTAAATGTTGTCTGAAATTGAATAATGAATTTGGTGCTATATATTTCATGCAAATAGATTGTAGACTTGTCTAGATATTTGTCTGTTGGTAAGCTAAGCTATTTTGAGTACTCGAGTCATTTAGTTTTGCTCAAGCAGCTCACAAATATTGAATGCCTCTCAAATAAATTATGCAGAAAAACATATTTAACTAAGCAGTTTTTCCTATTAGGTTAGATGCATTTTATTGACTGAAACCTTTACTACTTTGCAGGGTGAAGGAAATGGCACCGTGATTGAGGTGGGTATAAACATTTTGGGTAATATTTCAGTCAATTATTTTGATGTAATCCTTCATTCATTTGTCTTGATGTTCTGTCGTCAGAATGGTGGTGATGCTTTACTCACCTTGGATGGTAAAGAAAATGCTGTAAAAGTGCGTGCTTGCAACTTCATACAAAATTATATTATTGAACAGTTCAACTCGAATCCTCAGAAAATAACCTAGAGGATGTTTTGTGTGTTATCCTCAGACTGTAGAGCAGATGGACCTGTTTGGTGATATGTCCACTCCACCTGACATTCACTCTCCGACGGTAATGACCCTAAAGTATACATTTTTGCCATGGATCTGCTGTTGATGTTGTTTCAGCGGTTTATCGACTATTTATTTAAAAAATATCCCCAGAATTAGAATGAGCAAAGAGTTTGCCTTGATACATGTGACTAGATTTGTTGTTGTACAGATTTTTTCTTAACATACTGAATGCTTTGCCAGTATCTTTCATTAACACTTACCAACTTACCAAAGGCATCTATCGGCCGTAATTTCTCTTGTAAGGGTCTCAAGCATTTGGATTGGCTCCTTTTCATGACCAAAGAAAATATTTCTTCACTACCAATAATGCTTTTGGGAAAGTCCCATTGGCCAGTAGATCCAGTAGAAAATCTTCAATTACATCCTATTACTGGTGTTTGAGACCCTTCCTATGGAAATGTTCATGTTATTAATGCTATATGATTTTAAAGTCACAGAGATCATTTTCTAACTATCTTACTATTTTCTTTCAGTATTTGTCACAGAATCTATCTCATCTTTTTTCTTTTAAAACCAGCCTGACAGTGTTCTGCTCCTTGACTTTGCTTTTGTGATTGATGGCAATCAAGGAAATCCTTGCATCTCATACTCCAATACACCAGATGACAAACCGGTTTCATCCATTTCAGATCTTTTCCCAACTCTTAGTTCTGATCCCTTCAGTGATGATCTCTTTTCTCCCTTGAATGATCAGTCAGATTCCATGTTTTCTTCCAATAGCGAGTCGGATCTTTCTAATGGACTGTCCAATACCCAGTTGTCATATGAAAGCAAAGTAAACCAGCTTCCTTTAAGCAATCTGAATGATGAAAGCAATTCCCCCTTTAGCCAGAATCCTTTTTTGAGAACCTCCGTGAACAACCCACCAATCTTAAATGGGTTATACAAGTCTGTTCCTCCTGTCCTCCAAACTCCTCTCTTATGTAATGGATCGAGTAAATCAGTGGAATTGTTTCAAACCATCCTGCCAACTTCTGTTCAAAATGGAGGCTTGATAGTCCTTTGCCCCCCACCTCAAAGCTCGAAGTCTGGATGCATGCGGAGGAGAGAGAAGGTGAACATTTGACAAGAGAAACTCTTGTCTGTATTACTGCACATCCAAATGCTGAGAGAGACCATAAGGACTGTGCTGTTTTGCATAAATGGCAGTAATTGTATTAAAAAAAGATTTAAAATACAGAATACATTTTTACTTTAATGTAAGGATGTTCTCCTATACGCAGTGAGGCTTGAGAAAGTTTACATGGATGGTTTAATTATTATTAAATACAGTCCTTGTAGTTTGTCTTATAGATCACTGATCACAGTTGGATTTATGGTTTTCAGGGAGGTGTTTGGTGTTTAAATGAGGGTTTGGTGTTTTTTGCACTTTGGAAATATTGGATGGAAACTGCCACACTCTCTTGTGTTGAGGGACATGGCATTGTTGTCTTTGTACTGTCAGTGTCTTAAAAATTGGTAATATATGTTTTGTTCAAGAATGCTACCAAGTTTTGTAATAACTGACTGTGGTCCTTATTCACTACTTAACAGTAGTAGCTTTATGCATCAATACTAAAAGGTTCCTTTCCAACTTGTTTTAACATAATTAAAGTATGGATGCAAACAACAATGTCATAGCAGTCACTGAAAACAATACTGTGACTAACTGCATGCTTCACTTTGCATACCAATTGACATTTCATGAGCTCTACTCAGAGATGAGTTAATAGAAAATCAGACTTCAGATTGCCAGTATATGTTGTTTGTTTCCTTGTGCCTCAGTTTAAATGTGCAGGGTAAGTATAAGTTCAACTAAGTATCTACATATACAGGTGCATCTCAATAAATTAGAATGTCATGGAAAAGTTCATTTTAAGTTTACATACAATTCAACTCAAATTGTTAAACTCGTGAATTAAATAAATTCTATGCACAAAGACTGAAGTAGTTTAAGTCTTTGGTTCTTTTAATTGTGATGATTTTGGTTCACATTTAACAAAAACCCACCAATTCACTATCTCAACAAATTAGAATTCTTCATAAGACCAATAAAAAAAACATTTTTAGTGATTGTTGGCCTTCTGGAAAGTATGTTAAATTACTGTACATGTACTCAATACTTGGAAAGGGCTCCTTTTGCTTTAATTACTGACTCAATTCGGCGTGGCATGGAGACAATCAGCCTTGGCACTGCTCAGGTGTAATGGAAGCCCAGGTTGCTTTTATAGCGGCCCCCCTCCTTCGGTCATCCTGCATTCGTTGGGGGCGTCTGGTGTCCTCGCATTTTCCTCTTGATTATACCCCATAGATTCTCTATGGGGGTTCAGGTCAGGCGTGTTTGCAGGCCAATCAAGCACAGTAAAACCATGGTCATTGAACCAGCTTTTGGTGCTTTTGGCAGTGTGGGCAGGTGCCAAATCCTGCTGGAAAATGAAGCCGCCGCATCTTCACTCTTGCGAACGCTTGTTCCATTCAGCATAAGGAAGCATGAAGTGCTCTAAAATTTCCTGTTAGATGGCTGCGTTGACTGTGGTCTTCAGAAAACACAGTGGACCAACACCCTGCAGATGACATGGTAGCCCAAATCATCACTGACTGTGGAATCTTCACACTGGACTTCAAGCAACATGTTTTCTGTGCCTCTCCACTCTTCCTCCAGACTCTGGGACCTTGATTTCCAAATTAAATGCAAAATTTACTTTCATCTGAAAAGAGGACTTTGGTCCACTGTGTTTTCTGAAGTCCACAGTCAACGCAGCCATCTACCAGGAGATTTTAGAGCACTTCATGCTTCCTTCTGCGGACAAGCTTTATGGAGATGCTGATTTAATTTTACAGCAGGACTTGGCACCTGCCCACACAGCCAAAAGCTGTCAGAACCATGGTGTTACTGCTGTCTCTGATCTCGCCCTGCAAACTCGCCCTCTCCCTGCATACCTCCCATAGAGAATCTATTGGGTATTGTCAAGAGGAAGATGAGAGACACCAGACCCAACAATGCAGATGACCCGAAGGCCACTATCAAAGCAACCTGGGCTTCCGTTACACCTGAGCAGTGCCACAGGCTGATTGTCTCCATGCCACGCCGCACTGATGCAGTAATTCATGCAAAAGGAGCCCCTACCAAGTATTGAGTACTTGTACAGTAAATTAACATACTTTTCAAAAGGCCAACAATTCACTAAAAATTTTTTTTTTTTTTATTGTCTTAAGAAGTATTCTAATTTGTTGATATAGTGAATTGGTGGGTTTTTGTTAACTGTGAGCCAAATCATCACAATTAAAAGAACCAAAACTTAAACTACTTCAGACGTGTGCATTGAAAGTTATTAATCACGAGTTTCACAATTTGAGTTGAATTACTGAAATAAATGAACTTTTCCATGACATTCTAATTTATTGAGATGCACCACCTGTAAGATCATAACTTAAAGGAGTAGTTCACTTCCAGGATGAAAATTCTGTCATCATTTACTCATCCTCCACTTGTTCCAAACCTGTATTGAGTGTCTTTCCTGCTGTCTAACACAAAAAGAAATAGTATTCTTGTCCTCGGCCAAATCCGGATACCAGGGCGAGTAAATGATGACAATATTTTCATTCTGCTATAGGTGAACCTATCCGGAACACATATTTGTTTTCCCATGAGAACTTTTTGGTGATAAAATTGGGCTTTTTCTTAGTGACTGTATTAGTACCTTTTATACTCCTTATATCTTTCTTTTTGAAATGTATGCTGTATCTCGTTTGGCACTGTAATTTTGCTTCAGAGCATAGTACTAAAATGATTTTAAACAAATTGTGCCCCCACAGTCACCTGGAAATGACCTGTTTGGAGCTGAACTTTTTGCTCCACCGGCCCAGAAAGCGTCTCAGCCATCAAATCAGACCTCATCCATTCCAGCAGATCTATTCAACACCACACCATCCTCCACCGTCAATGCTCTTGGTATAATGCATGCTTTTGGTACTCTTATAAAACTGAAGTGGCTTCTCTCTCTCTCTCTCTCTCTCACAGCATCTCTCGCCGTCTCGTCTCCTTCCTCTCCGTTCCCCCCCCCCCCCCCCCTGAAAACCTTTAACTAAATACTTATTCTGCTTTTATATTGTAAGTAAATTTCATGATTTCTAAAGGCAGAATGAAAACAATGCACATGTAAAATTGTAAGATCACCTTTTTTTTCCCCTGAATTTCCTCTCCTAGCGCCTTCTGGGTTGTTTGACAACACAATTTCTGTGGAACATTCGAACATGGTGAACATTTTTTGATGTTTGTAATTCATGTAATTATTGTGTTCTGTAGGGTCATTGTCTCTGGGCCCCTCATCTGTCACTCAAATTCCTGGGACAGCTCCATCTCTATGGAGTCAGACTCCCACAATGTTTCCTCCTCAAGGCGGTGTTCCTCAAGTAACGGTTCCAGGACAACCAAGCCTTTTTTCTCAACCATCTGCTTTTGGAAGACTGCCTGCACCTGCATGGGGGCAGCAAGGAGCTTCCCCTTTTGGTCCACCAGCTGTCACTCAAGCCTGGGGTCATCCGGGAACTGCAGCACCTGGTGGGGCCTGGCCCACCTCTGGTCCTGTGGCCAGCCCTTTCCAACCAAACCAATTTGCTCCCATGATGCCTCCTAATTCAGTGATGGGTATGCAGCAGAGTGCAGTGGTTCCTCCTCGACCTCCACCTCGTCCCCCGGTGAAAGAAGATACCCCAGTGGTCAAAAGCGCCTTTACAGCTTTGGACCCCCTAGGGGAGAAGGAGAAGAAGACTGGAAAAGATATGTTCAAAAATTTCCAGATGGTTAAGACCCAGAGAGCAGAACAAGGAACTGGTCCAAGCACCAATGGCTCATTTGACCAGTACTTTTCTAGCAAGGATGGCTTGGCTCAGGAGGTGGCAGAACATGATAACTTTGACATAAACCAAATCTCAGTTAACTCAAATGGTATACATTTAATTAACAGCTGTAACTTATGATCTATGTCACAGAGAATAGAAATTTCGATGGTTTGATAATTACAGTTCCTTGTCTTGTCCAGGGACCTCCAAACTTGCTCCTCAGCAGTCCCCTCTTACTGTTGCAGTACCTCAGGGAGCAGGTCTGATCCCGACCCTGGCCCCAGTCACAGGGCTTTTGGATGCTGCCTTCACTCCTAATCCAGCCCCTGCACCCTCAAACCAAACTCCCACAGCAGGCTCAAACCTTTTTGATGACACTTTTGGAACTAACCCTTTTGGAGCACCACCCATGAATACAGTATGTACATTTACATAGTTTTTGAATTCTAAAAGCTTATAGTGTTGAAAAGACAGTTTTATGTGTAACACTGTGTTTGTCTGTTTTTACGGTGTTTTTGGGATTGCAAATTTTGTTGACCTTTTGAATTTTTCTGAATGAATTTTGTTGCCCGTTTTCTATCACAGAGCACTCCAGCCACTCAGACTGCTGCCCTTGCAGATGCTTTTGGAGACCCGTTTAGTGGAAATCCTTTTGCCTGAGAAACTTTAGCACTGTTGGTGAGAAACTATAAAGACACTCACTTAAATACTACTTTAAATGTTTGGTTATTTTATATATTGTATAAGTCTCTAAGAAATATGATTTGCAGTATGTGTTAAAATAAATACATGACCTGTTCTTATACTTATTTCAGTACACTCTCACTGATCCAGTGCTACTGAACCAGAGGACCACACAAGCACTGTAGAATTGCAATCAGCATTCTACTACATGGGAAAGAAATGTGCCCATAAAACCCCTTTTCTTTTATTGTGTGCTTCACTGTTCTCATTCTCACTATATATCTGCTGTAGCCTCTCTTTCTGTGCCTTTCAAACTGATCAGAGATCGGCCCTTCTCCAGCCCATTCACATCAACCCATTTCAGTCCCAAGTCACTCATGAAATAAGATGCACAGTTGAAGTAGGGTTCTTCTAGAGCGTGTAATAGAGAAGGAGAGGGAATAAAAGATGTTGATCATGTTTGTGTACATGATTTTTCTGTATGCAAGTATCCCGAGCATTTATGAAGAAGTAAAAATGCATAATCCTAATGATTTGTCATTAAAGAAAGTGAATAAATATCTGGCTTTGTGTTTTTTTTTTTTTTTTTTTTGTCACCTGCTCTCAATTTAACATTAGGTAGTAAAATTGGAGCAATTATTAATGTTATGCAGTGCATCTTAGTATATCTGGCTCTAAATGTTGTTTACAAGAGCTGAGATAAATGCTGAAAGTACATACTGTTGTACAACAAAGTTGGTAACTATAGTGAAAGAAAGGGCTCCAAGATGTGACCAGACTACAGAGGCCATTAATGCAATGACACTTGCCAGTGTGCCCATTATCATGCGCCAAGAATTTGCCATTACCCCTTCAGTTCTATTTATACAGACAGGATGGCATCATTCTGTGTACGTCAGATTGTAACACAGGGGTGAAAGATTTGCCAAGCCTCTTTGTTGACGTTTGGGACTGGATAATTTGGGATAAAGGTTTAATAGACCAAAACAGTATAAAAGAAGTGAGCGGCAGCTTTCTGTAGCATTTCACAAGTTCACTGTTGTATCTGCATCAGGTATTGAAAGCTCCAAAATTGTTTTTCAGTTTTTAAATTGTTTAAAGATGCCCCGTCCTTTGTTTCAAAGAAATGGTTGCTGGGACCCTCTACAGGAAAAGACACAAAACCTTTTCAACCAAAACACCGACCTCCCCGGTTTCCTCGAACCAGATGAGGTTAGCTGGATAGAATCAGCAAGGAAAAGATTGGGGACTTCAACCTGGCCAGGATCTATGCGTTTACCTCTCTTCAGCTCTTTGTGCATGGAGATTCCACCTAAACCATGTACTGGATCAGAAGGATGTGTTTCTGAATCTATATGTGAACAAATGAAAGGACAGCAAAACTGGAAAGTGTGTCTAGATGTCAGTCCATTTTCTCCAGAGGAGATAAACATCAAAACCAAGGAGGGATATTTGGAGATAACGGGTATGATGACCTTCATATGCCTGGCTTTATTCTGTGTGACGAATTTATGATGCACTGCATATTTATGTGAATGTAACCAGCGTATGCAATGACATCACATACTGCAGATCACATTTCCTAGAGATTTCAATGGCATGTTTTCTTTCATAGGTAATCGTGAGGAAAGGCAGGAGAATCACCGGTTGATCTCAAGAAGCTTTACAAGAAAATACAAGTAAGGTAGTTTTAGGTTTACTTTTTTTTTTTTCAATTTGTGTTCTCATAGTAACTTCTCATGTATTTAAAAAAGAGTTACATTTTAAAATCTTGTATTACAGCTGTACAGAATGTTCGGTGTTACTCCATTACTCATGGCTGGCTTCATTTCTCTTGTGTAATTCATTAGGCTTCCAGCTGACTTAGACCTAAAACAGATCAACTCCATGCTGTCTCCAGATGGTATTCTCTCAGTTGAGGCCCCATTACCTGGCTCTAATATCAGTCTCCCTGGAGAGATTGTCATCCCTATTCACATGATGGACAAACAGTTACCTGCAAAATCAGATGAGCTGTGCCTAACTGGTAACAAGTAATTTACAGTTCTAGTTAAGGGTTAGGCATAGCCCATCTGATTTAATATGTATGTGTACATATGTGTGTTGAAAGTAATGAATGTTTTAAACCTTTTGTTTTTGAAAGCTAACATTAGAAGAATTTGAAATACTGGCTTTGCATGAAAATATTTATCTTCTGAATTATTAACAAAACATTACTAGAGATGGTAATATGCTAAATTGATGAGTTCTGCTGTTACTTTGGTTTTAAATACCATTATGCAATACATAATTTGTGCTGTATAAGAACTCTTAAGATAATCACTTGTATGTAACCATTAAGTACTAAAGAGAGATTAGATTTTCCAGTTCACACTTTCTCAGGCTAGAAAGGAAAGAAAGAAAGAGGCTTCATATGAGGCTTGTGTCATGTAATGCCAGGACAATCCTTTTGATTTTGAGAGACTATTTTAGTACATCTGTTTTGAGAATGGTGGAAATAATATAACAATAATGTAATGTAATTATAATTAACAAGAGACTTTGAACTGAAATTGTCTGGGAAAATCAATAAATAGGTAAGCAAATAACTAAATCTGATCATGCAGCTGAGCAGAGCTTCAGATCGCATCCTCCAGATGGTGCTGGTATTTAAAGCTGTAGAGCTGACACCAGATTCTCAGTGCGTTAAACTTCACACTATCACACTGCTTGTGAGGAAGGTCATGACGCAGTCAGTTATGAAACACAAAGCCTGCCTTCCTTTAGTTTCCTTGGGGTGTTTAGAAGTATGGAGGCAGGTTTCTTTTTACCTACACAGTTTTACCTTGACTATTTTTGTATGTGTTCCACAGCTTTCATCACATTACTCAGGAGCAGTCATCAAATGACATGTCTCAGTTACACTAGGCACGGTAAAAACAGCAATGTGTTGACATGCTCAGTATTTTCCCTTTTTCTGTTACCTTGATTTAGTAAGTTGGCCAGATGACGTATCCTTTTTACTCAAAGATCGGTGTTGCTGACAGATAATCAAGCATATTATATGTATATATCTAGCTGGTTTGAATTTGTTGCTTAGGGCACAAAACGGCTTTATCTCTGTCATTCCTACAAGTTGTTTAGGGATTTTACACAATCAAATGACAGTATGTTACAGTCAAGTACAGGTGCATCTCAATAAATTAGAATGTCGTGGAAAAGTTGATTTATTTCAGTAATTCAACTCAAATTGTGAAACTCGTGTATTAAATAAATTCAATGCACACAGACTGAAGTAGTTTAAGTCTTTGGTTCTTTTAATTGTGATGATTTTGGCTCACATTTAACAAAAACCCACCAATTCCCTATATCAACAAATTAGAATATGGTGACATGCCAATCAGCTAATCAACTCAAAACACCTGCAAAGGTTTCCTGAGCCTTCAAAATGGTCTCTCAGTTTGGTTCACTAGGCTACACAATCATGGGGAAGACTGCTGATCTGACAGTTGTCCAGAAGACAATCATTGACACCCTTCACAAGGAGGGTAAGCCACAAACATTCATTGCCAAAGAAGCTGGCTGTTCACAGAGTGCTGTATCCAAGCATGTTAACAGAAAGTTGAGTGGAAGGAAAACGTGTCAAGCAAAATTCAAAAAGAATTTGAGTGAACTTCACAAGGAATGGACTGAGGCTGGGGTCAAGGCATCAAGAGCCACAACACACAGACATGTCAAGGAATTTGGCTACAGTTGTCGTATTCCTCTTGTTAAGCCACTCCTGAGTCACAGACAACGTCAGAGGCGTCTTACTTGGGCTAAGGAGAAGAAGAACTGGACTGTTGCCCAGTGGTCCAAAGTCCTCTTTTCAGATGAGAACAAGTTTTGTATTTTATTTGGAAACCAAGGTCCTAGAGTCTGGAGGAAAGGTGGAGAAGCTCATAGCCCAAGTTGCTTGAAGTCCAGTGTTAAGTTTCCACAGTCTGTGATGTTTTTGGGGTGCAATGTCATCTGCTGGTGTGGTCCATTGTGTTTTTTGAAAACCAACGTCACTGCACACGTTTACCAAGAAATTTTGGAGCACTTCATGCTTCCTTCTGCTGACCAGCTTTTTTGAAGATGCTGATTTCATTTTCCAGCAGGGTTTGGCACCTGCCCACACTGCCAAAAGCAGTGTTTGGTTAAATGACCATGGTGTTGGTGTTGGTGTGCTTGACTGGCCAGTAAACTCACCAGACCTGAACCCCATAGAGAATCTATGGGGTATTGTCAAGAGGAAAATGAGAAACAAGAGACCAAAAAATGCAGATGAGCTGAAGGCCACTGTCAAAGAAACCTGGGCTTCCATTACACCTGAGCAGTGCCACAGGTTGATCACCTCCATGCCACGCCGCATTGAGGCAGTAATTAAAGCAAAGGAGCCCCTACCAAGTATTGAGTACATGTACAGTAACTGAACATACTTTCCAGAAGGCCAACAATTCACTAAAAATGTTTTTTTTTTATTGGTCTTATGAAGTATTCTAATTTGTTGAGATAGTGAATTGGTGGGTTTTTGTTAAATGTGAGCCAAAATCATCACAATTAAAAGAACCAAAGACTTAAACTACTTCAGTCTGTTTGCATTGAATTTATTTAATACACGAGTTTCACAATTTGAGTTGAATTACTGAAATAAATTAACTTTTCCACGACATTGTAATTTATTGAGATGCACCTGTAAAGTAAATGGCTATTAAAAACCTGACAGTATAAGGATTTCTTTATTTCCTGGCTCAATGAGTCAATTATGACTTAATGCATCAGTTGTATTTTACAGAGGCTGAGCCTATTAAAATTCTTATGATGATTGCTGTTAGTATATGGCAGATTAAATTAAGTGCTGGAACTAGGCCTGTAAATATACACCATATAACACCAGGGCATGTAGAACCGCCACTTGGCACCATCATTTAACTTACTGAGTGCACACATGGTGGACATGCCAGAAATACGGCCCAGGGCATCTCCAATTACATGACAAGTCTTAAGATATTCAGGAGGAAAGAGGGTGTTGAAATAGTGATAATGCCAGTGAGCTCTGCAGGGGCCACTGCAGACGGTGGGGTCTGGTATGAGCAAGTGTAATGAGTGAATGAAGATTTTTGGCACAATAAAAGATTAGTTTGTCAACATGTTCACAATTCAGTTTACATGCACAACATAAATATGCGAACATATCTGTTATTTGCATATAGGGTAGTCTTAGTTGCCGTTTTTAGGTGGGGATTTGTGTGTGTGTGTGTGTGTGTGTGTGAGAAGTTTAACTTACACTAAAATCTTAAAATCTTTAAATTTTTAACCCAAAAGTTGGTATACATCTTACATATGTTCTAAAGATTAAAAAAAATGCTTATCAGTATTTGGCATGGCATTGACTCTTAACGTTATCTGTAGAATATTATTCCCTGGACTGTAGCATATAAATTACCCTGAATGCTGTTCTTGCCAAAGATTGTTTCTGCCAGTTTTAATAACATTTTATGGGGATTTTCCATGATCATCTCCACTGGAAGTAAATAATACAGTTTTCCTTTACAGCATGTGCAAAGTAAAGTCAACTTTTAATTTGGTTAACTTAGTTTGTCTTTTACTCGCTTCCACACAGCCCTAACCTACTAAAAGCTATGCATGCTCAGCGCTACACGCATTTGCCCTGCTATAAAAAATCAGGCAAATGTTATGCTAGTGTTGATTTCAGTTTCTGAGTGAATGAGGCCATAAAAAAAGTGTCACACGTTTCAGGGGGATGTATGATGAGGTGATATTCCAATATTAATATAAAATATATCACACGAGAAAGCATTATTCTCAACACTTAAGCCAAATTTTATGTTTTTTTTTTTGTTATATAACGAAATAAAATAAAAAATTTTGGAAAAAAAAAACATTGCACATATTTTAAGCAAAACATTTCCTAAAACTGTTTTGCAAATGGTTTACAATGATTAAACAATAGATATGCTATTAAAAAATCTGGTATTTGTACGCTATGGTTGACAAATGTTAGCGGAACATACAGTAGTTGATGTGATGAACTACACCTGTGGTTAACCTACTGACTACTTGGTTACCAGTCATTATAAACAATGGGTCAGAAAAGTTAAATTAATTCTGAGAAATGGTCTAGCTAGCATTATTTTTGTATAGATACCACTTGATTTGATATTGTTTCTAATGCAATGAAATTTATACACAAAGTGACTTACATGTCTCCTAGCTCAGAATGTTTTTTTTGGGGGCCACTATATATATGCTGAATTATGCAATTTGAAGTTATATTTCTGTAATTTGAATGTTAGTTCTCCAACATTTTCTGCATGTAAAAAAAACACAAAGCAACGTTTGACACACCCAATTACATAACACTGTCAACATCTTAACATACTTAATATCACAAAAGAATTAATATTGAGAAAATATATTTCCATAACCTTTTCTTATTACAAATACTTAAAGTCAGAAAAAAAATATTATCCAGTATTGATGCTGCTGCATAGTGATGGCAAAGCCAATCAGTCTCCTTGAAATTTAACATTAAATAAGAACTAATCCATGTATGATTAAGCCTGCCTTGTTTTTAGTCTCACTGGTGTATCATAATACATCTGTTGACATTCCATGCATCTCTTTAGGTAGTATTGAATGTCAACAAAACTAATCATTTGCTAAATTGATTTATCAAAACAAAAGTATCATATATATGTATATATATATATATTTATAGAGAGAGTAACATATATATATATAGGATCATATACTGTATATCTAAACTTTCATATGTATCTAAACTTCACAGACAAACAATGACACACAAGTAGGCCTACATTATTTAAGTTCTGGAAGAAAAATGACATATGCAATACAGTTAGTCATTTCCATCTTCAGAATGATTGTCAGTGCCAAGTGCTTCACCTTACCAATTCCTTTGACTCTCATTCATGCCATATTAGACATTAGTTAGCCATATTTAACTTGTGCTTGGCTGGCAGAACAAATCCAATATAAGGCAGTACATACAGTACAAGCCCTGAAGACTGTTCAGGAGACAGCTGTGTTCGTGATTGTGGTGAGAACTCTAGTTTCTTCATGCATTACTGTTTGTCATTGGTTGTTACAAATACACTTACAATAGATTATGATTAAAAGAAAATGGAGAAACAGGTGACTGTCAAATATTCTGGATATTTCCATTCAAGTTTTTTCAGTATTAATGTGAGATATGAAAAGAGATATCACATAAATGTATGGTAAGATTATTTTGCTAATAAAGAAAATGGATATCAGAATGGTAACATGAATTTTAAAGGGGTCATATGATGCGATTTCATTTTTTCCTTTCTCTTTGAAGTGTTACGAGCTCTTGGTGCATAAAGAAGATCTGTAAAGTTGCAAAAACTAAAGTCTCAAATCCAAAGAGATATTCTTTTTTTAAAAGTAAGAGTCAGCCACACCTGCCTAAAACGGCTCGTTCTAACACGCCCCCACATGTCTACGTCACTATGTGGGAAGATTTGCATAACACCGCCCAAATGTTCACGCAAAGAAAGAAGGCGTAACTTTTATTCTCGCTGTGGTATTGTTGCCGCCGCCGCCGCTGCCATGTCGTGAAGGATGTCGTGTGTTTCATTGTGAAAGCTAAACTACTTTGTTTGGACTTCCAAAAGAGGACGATATTCGCTTCGTCATGCCTAGAGCTGATCTGTGCTGGTCGCTGAGGAAATACAACAACTTTGCGCTGTGGATCGCCGGATTGGCAGCCCAGGGTCGTCACATGTTGTTGCCGCAAGCACTCTGGACGCTCCTTCATCGAATCTGCCAGCCTCCACTCACTCAAGCCTCCGACAGATTCCTCATCTAGCCCCAGGCCTATGCTCACTATAGGCCACAGTGTGTGACGCAGTTTTCGTTGTGAAGCGAGAACTACTTTGTTGTCTTCCAAACATGGACCGACTCGAAATCAGTGGTTAAGTTGATTACAAACACTGTTCCAGAACACACGTCAACCAAATATCAGATGTGGCCGCACATTTTAGGAGGACTGTTCCTGATCTGGTAGAGTAGATACAAGCCGGCTGTCTGACTCAAGGACTGTAAGTAGTTTTGGTTTTTGGTTTTTTATTGTTATAATATTAAAGCGAGTTTTGGGCAGTTGCTAGAGTAGGGCTTGTGATTTGTCATTTCTCGATCACAAATGCAGACATGGTTTTATGTTTGCGCGGAGCGATGACAAAACACAACGCGGTAAAAGACAGATAAGTCATATAATCCATAATTATGTCATAACTGGCTGCAAAGAATGCCTATTTATACTGGGTTTTCATTGTTTTTGGAATCATGGCATCGGCCGATGGCATCACATATGTTAAGAGGCGTTCGGACATTTCTGTCACATGCCTGAGGAATTCGGCCAATCACAACGCACGGGATAGCTGGCCAATCAGAGCACCCTCTTTTTTAAGACTGATGAGCTTTGTAAAAATCGACGCGTTTCAAAAAGGCGGGGCATAGAGGAGAAACAATAATGTACAGTATATGGAAAATAATGTGTTTTTTTTAACCTTAAACCACATAAACACATTTCATTACACCAAATACACAAAATAATGTTCTTTTTAGCAACATCATATGACCCCTTTAATATTATCACAGGACTGCTGGAAAAACATCATCAAAAAGGTAAACAATTTATGTTGGTAATAACAACAATCATTTTCATTTCTAATCACGGTAGGTATTTATTTGTTTGTTTATTTGTTTGTTTGTCAAGTAGTAGTGCAATTGAATTAGATATTTCAACATTACAATTAAATGGATAATGATGACAATATGGATTGTGTATTTCATCTCACCTTCTACCAAAATAAATAAATAAAATGTGTATTGTAATGAGATTTTCCTGTAAATAAATAAATAAAAAAGATCCTCTCTTCACTGCAGTATGCTGCCACCATGAGTACAGAAGCAGAGATGGCAATTGACGGCAAGGCTGCCATTTTCCTGCGTAAGCCTGGGAAGGAGAATCGAGGCTCAGAACAAACCATTCGAGGCCAAGACTGCCTGCTATGTGGTTGACGATAAAGAGCTCTATGTCAAGGGAACAATCAAGAGCAAAGACGGTGGCAAAGTCACTGTTATTGTGAATCACACTTAAGGAGGTAGTGAGTTTATCCTTTCCATTTCATGTAGATGACCACTTCATTTCTACTCAGATTTTTCTTAATATCAAATGAATTGCATTTTTAGGAAAGAGTTGTTAAAGAGGATTAAGTTCACCCAATGAATCGAATCCTCCCAAGTTTGACAATTGAGCAGAATTGAGGACATGGCCATGATGACCCATCTCAATGAACCCTCTGTGCTGTATAACCTCAAAGAGCGTTATGGCGCATGGATGATCTACCTAAGTTCTGGAGCAAAGTAAAACAGCATTTATGTTAATCTCGTCAGTGTTGTTGCAATCTGACCACTTCTCTGCTCATTTCAGACCTACTCTGGACTGTTCTGCGCTATGAACCCCTACAAGAACCCCCAGTGTATGATGCAGAAGTGGTGGCTGCCTATGGAGGCCCCACCTCACATCCTCTCTGTCTCTGACAACGCCTATCAGTTCATGCTGACTGGTAAGATCTGATTTACATAATTAGACTTATATATTTAAGTTGAAAGTTCAAATTCACATTCATAGTTTTTCAAAACAATTGCTAAAACATTATTACCTTTGAATTTACAGAGAGAACCAGTCTGTCTTGATCACGCATGTATCTAATCTACTATTAGAAATGTTGAGATGAGCTATATTTTGCTCTTGTGTAACCTCTGCGTATCTTCTCATCTTTAATGAACCAGTGGAGAATCTGGTGCTGGAAAGACTGTGAACACCAAACGTGTCATCCAGTACTTTGCCACAGTTGCAGTTCAGGGTGATAAGAAGAAAGAGCAGGGTCCCGGCAAAATGCAGGTATGAGATACAAAACAAATATATTATTCTGAAAGATAGTGAATTACAGTCATCTCACACAATATATGATATGTGAGTTTGTGAAATGCCTGCAAACAGTGTTTAGACATAAAAGAGAAAATTAATAACAATCTTTCAAACATCACAGGGCTCTCTTGAGGACCAGATTATTGCTGCCAACCCACTGCTTGAGGCTTATGGTAATGCCAAGACTGTGAGAAATGACAACTCCTCTCGTTTTGTAAGTTCACCACTTTATATTTACATACAGTACAGTTGGTCAGTTTTGTTGAATTTTATCTATATAGAGTTTTTTTTAATGAACTGTTTTAAAAGCTGGCTTCTTTTGCACAATAGGAACTCAAATGTTATTTTGTTCTAAAAAGGGTATTCATCAGAATTCACTTCGGTACATCAGGAAAACTGGCTAGTGCTGACATTGAGACATGTAGGTGGACATGATTTCATTTACCCATCCTGCACATTTGTCTTTGTCGGTCACTCTTCAGATGATTGTGACTCAAGTACATTCTCTCAACAGATCTGCTGGAGAAGTCTAGAGTGACATTCCAGCTTCCAGATGAGAGAGGCTACCACATCTTCTACCAGATGATGACCAACCACAAGCCTGACCTGATTGGTAGATACTTCATTCAAAGTTTCAGTGCCAGATAATATTGTACAATACTCTGTTATAAATGTTCTGCTTATTTTACAGAAATGACTGTAAAATGACTTTTACTTCCCCATGTGCGGTCAGGGTCAGATCACAGTGGCAAGCATTGATGATAAAGAGGAGCTGATGGCTACTGATGTGAGTCAAAGCTGTTTGAATATTAACATATTCTATATAAATATGACTATTAACATATTCTATATAAATATGACTGATCAACAAGCTTATTCTACTCTGTAATTTCCAGTCTGCTACTGACATTCTGGGCTTCACTGCTGAGCAGAAGATGGGCATCTACAAGTTCACTGGAGCTGTGCTCCATCATGGTAACATGAAGTTCAAGCAGAAGCAGCGTGAGGAGCAGGCTGAGACTGATGGCACAGAGGGTGAGACTAAATAATATCAATGTTTGTCATCACACACAGTGCTTTGATTTGAGAGATCATTGTTTCTATTTAAATAAAGAAAAGGGTGGTTTTAGTTTTCAAAACAAGAAAAGGAATGGATATTTTTTGTAACTTTTTAAATCGCAGAGGCTGACAAAATCGCCTACCTTCTGGGTTTGAACTCTGCTGATATGCTGAAGGCTTTGTGCTACCCCAGAGTCAAGGTCGGAAATGAGATTGTGACCAAAGGCCAGACTGTGCCACAGGTATGTAGTAACATATTTCCAGCTTGTCCATGTATTTAACCTGAAAATCATTAGTTAGTCTGACTAATTATTGCAAAAAGACATTTTTACTCAAATATTCACTCTATTCTACTTACAGGTGTACAACTCTGTAAGCGCCTTGTCCAAATCTATCTATGAGAGGATGTTCTTGTGGATGGTCATTCGTATCAGCCAGATGTTGGACACAAAACAACAAAGAAATTTCTTCATTGGTGTGCTGGATATTGCTGGCTTTGAGATCTTTGATGTAAGAATGATTCTTTTATCATTTTTCATGGCAAACTGTGTCATATTCAGTAATCTGTAAATGGTTATTTTTCTTCCTGCAGTTCAACAGCATGGAGCAGCTGTGCATCAACTTCACTAATGAGAAACTGCAACAGTTTTTCAACCACCACATGTTTGTGCTGGAACAAGAGGAGTACAAGAAGGAGGGCATTGTTTGGGAGTTCATTGACTTCGGCATGGACTTGGCTGCTTGCATTGAGCTCATTGAGAAGGTTTAAAGACTCATAATTTCCACTGTCTAGTCTCAAAAATTGTATATTTTGGTAATAAACAACATTCTTTTATAAACAGCCCATGGGTATCTTCTCCATCCTTGAAGAGGAGTGCATGTTCCCCAAGGCTACAGACACTTCCTTCAAGAACAAGCTGTATGATCAGCATCTTGGCAAGTGCAATGCTTTTCAGAAACCAAAGCCTGCCACTTTCCCCTGCAACATTCGCTCATTCATGAATGTCAAACACTGGCCATGGATGAAAGTATACTACAAGATTAAGCTTCTGCTGAAAAGCGCTGAGACTGAGAAGGAGCTGGCAACCATGAAAGAGGACTTTGCAAAATGCAAAGAAGATCTTGCCAAGGCTGAAGCCAAAAAGAAGGAGCTTGAAGAGAAGATGGTGGCACTGTTGCAAGAGAAAAATGATCTGCAGCTGCAAGTGGCTTCTGTGAGTTTTCCTATTTGAATTAACTGAATTTTCCTAACAGGAAGCTGAGAATCTCTCTGATGCTGAGGAGAGGTGTGAGGGTCTGATTAAAAGCAAAATCCAGCTTGAAGCTAAACTCAAAGAGACAACTGAGAGACTGGAGGATGAAGAAGAAATCAATGCTGAACTGACAGCCAAGAAGAGAAAACTGGAGGATGAGTGCTCTGAGCTGAAGAAAGACATTGATGACCTGGAGCTCACTTTGGCTAAAGTGGAAAAGGAGAAACACGCCACTGAGAATAAGGTTGGAGTTTGAGTTGGTTTAATCTCGGTCTTATATGATGATATAGAATATGAATTGTAAAAAACAAGCTCATTTGGAACAAAAAATCACACAGGTCAAGAACTTGACTGAGGAAATGGCAGCTCAAGATGAGAGCCTTGCCAAACTTATAAAATAGAAGAAAGCTCTCCAAGAGGTACATCAGCAGACCCTGGATGATCTTCAGGCAGAGGAGGACAAAGTCAACACCCTGACCAAATCCAAGACAAGCAGCAAGTTGATGATGTAAGTTGTGATAATTAGGTAATACTTTGAATCATTTTGCATTTTTCATACCACGAGTAGAATTAGTGAGTAAATATTAAAGACATTAGGTGTATTGCTAGTAACATGTTAAAATTAATCATATAATAATAATGATAATAATTCATACACTTAATTAACAAAATACCAACTTAAAATTGCTTAGCTGGAAAGGTTCCCTTGAACAAGAGAAGAAGCTCAGCATGGATCTTGAGAGAGCCAAGAGAAAGCTTGAAGGAGACCTGAAATTAGCACAAGAGTCCATCATGGACCTGGAGAATGACAAGCAGCAATTTGAGGAGACGCTGAAGAAGTAGGATGTTTTTGTAAATTCTTAAAAAAAATAATGGTTATCATTCATTTCTGATTATTCATTGTTTTTTCCTTTAACACACAGAAAAGATTTTGAAACAAGCCAGCTGCTCAGCAAGATTGAAGGTGAACAATCTCTGGGTGCTCAACTCCAGAAGAAGATCAAGGAGCTTCAGGTATTTCTTGAGATTTGTTTTGAAACGCTATTAAAGGTAAAGCTAAAATAAAGACTAATAAGGATTAATTGATTACTTACCACTGTAGGCTCGCATTGAGGAACTGGAGGAAGAGATTGAGGCTGAGCGTGCTGCTTGTGCCAAGGTTGAGAAGCAGAGAGCTGATCTCTCCAGAGAACTTGAGGAGATCAGTGAGAGGCTTGAGGAGGCTGGAGGAGCCACTGCTGCTCAGATCGAGATGAATAAGAAGCGTGAAGCTGAATTCCAGAAGCTGCGTCGTGATCTTGAAGAGTCCACCCTCCAGCATGAAGCTACTGCTGCAGCCCTCCGTAAGAAGCAGGCAGACAGTGTGGCCGAGCTGGGAGAGCAAATCGACAACCTCCAGCGTGTCAAGCAGAAGCTTGAGAAAGAGAAGAGTGAATACAAAATGGACATTGATGATCTCTCCAGCAACATGGAGGCTGTTGCTAAAGCAAAGGTTTGATAACTGGTTTTTAAATCTGTTCAAGGAAATATATCAAATGTGGTTAAGATTCTTAAGAATCAAATGACTTGGTGTTTACAGGCCAATCTTGAGAAGATGTGCCGCACCCTTGAGGACCAACTTAGCGAAATTAAGTCCAAGAATGATGAGAACATTCGCCAGATAAATGACCTTAGTGCTCAAAGAGCAAGACTTCAAACTGAAAATGGCAACTAATAGCACAATATCTCAAATATATCAAACAAAATTATACAACACCTTATTTTCTCCACTAACTAATGCAGATAAACAATTATAAGTAAATCAGCATCCATGTCATATATTCACATGACCCTATGACCTCATTCTCAGTGCAAATGGTAACATATTTGTTAACATTAGTTAATGCATTAACTAACATCAATGAACAATATATATTTTTACAGCATTTATTAATCTTTGTTAATGTTAGTTTATGAAAATGTTAGCTCACAGCACATTAACTAATGTTAACAGAAACAATTTTACATTTTAATAATGCATTAGTAAGTATTGAACTTAATGTTAACTAAGATTAATAAATGCTATATAAATATTGTTCATTGTTAACAAATGAAGCCTTATTGTAAAGTGTTACCGTGCAAATTTATTATGTATTCATATAGTATATATTCTGGTGTAAAGCATTTCCCCTGCCTATTTAACTGCAATAAATGCTTTTCTCGTTATATCATTAAATGGTTTGTTTTGAATCTGCTCTGGTTTCTCAGCTCACCAGAGGCAAACAAGCTTTCACTCAGCAAATTGAGGAGCTTAAGAGGCAGGTTGAAGAGGAGGTTAAGGTAATACAGCATGATCAATAAAAACACATATTTTCCACTTATTATACAACAAAGCTAATATTATGTGACTTTGTCAACTAGGCTAAGAACGCACTGGCCCATGCTGTGCAATCAGCCCGTCATGACTGCGACCTGCTCCGTGAGCAGTTTGAGGAAGAGCAGGAGGCAAAGGCTGAGCTGCAGCGGGGAATGTCAAAGGCCAATGGTGAAGTTGCTCAGTGGAGAACCAAATATGAAACTGACACCATCCAGCGCACTGAGGAGCTTGAAGAGGCCAAGTATGAACATCATGAGAGCTGATTAATATGTGTTCATATGGAAAAAGGCTTTCATGTTAAAATTTCACAAATTCAGGAAGAAGCTGGCTCAACATCTGCAAGAGGCAGAGGAACAAATTGTGACTGTGAACTCCAAATGTGCATCTCTGGAGAAGACCAAACAGAGACTCCAGGGTGAAGTGGAGGACCTCATGATTGATGTGGAGAGAGCCAACGCTTTGGCTGCCAACCTTGACAAGAAGTAGAGGAACTTTGACAAGGTAAAATGTTTGAGTCATTATGTGATATTCACTTTCTAAAGCATTGCTGAAATGGGCTTTGTTGAACATTTCATAAACAAACATGACCCTGAAATATCTCCACTAAAGGTCCTGGCAGAGCTGGAAGGTGCCCAGAAAGAGGCTCGTTCACTCAGCACGGAGCTGTTCAAGATGAAGAACTCCTATGAGGAGACTCTGGATCAGCTGGAGACCCTCAAGAGAGAGAACAAGTCTTCATTTTGAAGTTTAAATGTTGCTTTTTATTATTAATAGGGCACTCTGGAGCATGAAGAGTCCAAAATTCTCTGTGTCCAGCTTGAGCTAAACCAGGTCAAGGGTGAGATTGACAGGAAGCTTGCAGAGAAGGATGAGGAGATGGAGCAGATCAAGGGGAACAGCCAGAGTGTCACTGAATCCATGCAGAGCACTCTGGACTCTGAGGTCAGGAGCAGGAATGATGCCCTGAGAATCAAGAAGAAGATGGAGGGAGACCTTAATGAGATGGAGATTCAGCTGAGCCACGCCAATCTCCAGGCTGCTGAGGCCCAGAAACAGCTCAGGAACATTCAGGGACAACTCAAGGTATGTGACTTCTCTTTGACTTTAAGTTGCATTAGTATGTTTGTATAATCTAACCTATGTTTAGTAAAGACCAACAGAAAGCACACTGCAAGCTTGTTGTAAAACTATTGTTATGTTCAGGATGCCCAACTGCACCTTGATGATGCTCTGAGAGGACAGGAGGACATGAAGGAGCAGGTGGCCATGGTGGAGTGCAGAAACACTCTGATGCAAGTTGAGATTGAGGAGCTGAGAGCTGCTCTGGAGCAGACAGAGAGAGGCCGCAAAGTGGCTGAACAAGAGCTGGTGGATGCCAGTGAGCGTGTCGGGCTGCTGCACTCTCAGGTAAAGGCATATTGTTTTTCAGTGGTGGACAGTAACGGAGTAGCTTACTTCGTTACTGTACTTAAGTACATTTTTTAAGTATCTGTACTTTACTGGAGTAACTTTTACTTTTACTTCACTACATTCCAAAGCATAAGATCGTACTTTTTTACTTCACTACATTTCATAAAAATTATCGCTACTCCTTATAATATATCACGTGCTCCAAGACGCAGAAACGGTGTCTGATTCATGAACGAACTGATTCTTTTCAATGACCCTTTTAAATCGGTTCGCAGATGTGTTGCGATCCAAACGATTAATTGACGAATTAGAATGAACCGATTGCAGTTGTTCTCGAGTCGACAACTCACTGATTCAAAATGAACGGTTTAGTGCGAGTCTCCAGTGAACTGAACTTACAAAAAAGAACCGGGAGGTCTTGTGAGGGCGCGCGTCTGATGCTGCTAAAAGTAAGTTACTAATGTCGAATTTTAGGATTAATTATTGTAACTGAAAATCATATTTAGGTCAAAACTGTCAGTTGTTTTTTGTGAACTAAATCTGCTGTAAAGGGTGTTTAAGCCCACTGAATTATGAAGCAGACACATCAACTCTGTGTCTCTATTTTTAGGTTTAAAAAAAAAAAAAACAAAACACCCCGAACCACCATTAAAATAAACACAGACTAAATCAATAATTAAATTGCACGTTCGTATTCCCCGCTGCCCTAACGTAAACGTTTTTATTAAAATGCTACGCATTTAGCCCTATGTGACGTATGTTTTTATATTGTTTATCAACAGTATTTTTATTTTGTTTGGATTAACTAGCCGAGTAGACAGATATGAATGTTTATTCATAACCACACTGAAAATAAGTAAATATTGTTAGCTGATGCTAACTGTCTAGCTAACAAGCTTGCTCGTGCTAAATTTAGGTAATTTTTAGATATAAAGTCCAAATATTGTTATTCAACGACCTAGATAGATTACATCTGGGGGAAATAGAAAGGGTGTGATGTTCAGAACATGGTAACTACAGTAATCATCAAAGTGGGAAGTGATGCCCTCTGGGGGCATTTGGCCAGGGGTGTTTTTACACCACAGACAAGGTTTGAGAAGAAATGAAATCATTGTGAAAATATAATTACATTTTCCTTAAAATGTTCTTCCTACCTTCAGGCCTTATTCTCATGTCATAAATAACTGTGGTGTTCTGCAAAACAACAAGCTTTAAAACACTTTTTTTTTCTTACTGGTGAAAATCAGATGGTCAGATCTGTTTTGTCTCAGCTACTTCATAGTGTAAGCTTCATAGTGAACATTACTACATCACACTCGTCAACGTAGTCCATATCCAACAACAAAAATATATCTTGACTCCAAAATAGTGGTTATTTTGGGAAAATCCCACGTATTTTGAGCAGTAGGATTATAAAAAAAATATGTGCCAATATAAAATTAAGTAGCCTATATAAAATTGCAAAATAAATCTATCTATCAGTACTTTTTTTACTTAAGTACATAAAAAATCAAGTATTTTTGTACTTTCACTCGAGTAAAATTAAAAATGGAGTACTTTTACTTTTACTGGAGTAGTATTTTATTATACGTATCTGTACTTTTACTCAAGTACTTGATTGGTGTACTTCGTCCACCACTGTTGATTTTTACAATGAAATTAAGGAAATTGAGAGCCTCATTTAAAATGTTTATACTGTTGCTTTTCATGTTGCAGAACACAAGTCTCCTGAACACCAAGAAGAAGCTAGAAGCTGACTGTTGAAGACACTGTACAGGAAGCCAGAAATGCAGAGGAGAAGGCCAAGAAGGCCATCACAGATGTGAGAAACAGTAGCTGCCAAATGTTTCACAAAACACTTGTGTACCTAAAAATGTGGCTCTACATATATCTATATTCATGCAAAAGGCTGCAATGATGGCAGAAAAGCTGAAGAAGGAGCAGGACACCAGTGCTCACCTTGAGAGGATGAAGAAGAATCTGGAGGTCACAGTGAAGGACCTGCAGCACCGTATGGATGAGGCTGAAGTAAGAAACTGGAGTCCAGAGTAAGATTATCTTGATTCTAATGTTAATCATTATGATATGGAAGGTATAAATTGTGTCATGCTATAATACTCTGATATATTTTAATATTCTAAACATATTTTCATTGAGTGAAATGTTTAATATTGTCTCTCATTTAGGTCTGTGAGCTTGAGGCTGAAGTTGAGGCAGAACAGAGACATGGAGCTGATGCTGTTAAAGGTGTCCGCAAATATGAGAGGAGAGTCAAGGAGCTCACCTACCAGGTACTATTTTGTTTTTGTAAAAGTTAAGGTCACATTGATCAGATTATGTTCTAGTCTGATGCATGTTCATTATCTGCAGACTGGGATAAGAAGAACATCAACAGACTGCAGGATCTGGTTGACAAGCTGCAGCTGAAGGTCAAGGCTTACAAGAGGCAGGCCGAAGAAGCTGTGAGTACTTTATTTGAGAACTATAAAGACCTTAAACATTTGAGATTTTCTATTCCTGATACACTGTAATTCTGTGTGGCTTAGCAGGTGGAACAAGCCAACGCTCATCTGCTCAAGTTGAGGAAGGTGCAGCATGAGCTGGAGGAGGCTGAGGAGTGTGCTGACATTGCTGAGTCTCAAGTCAACAAGCTCAGAGCCAAGAGCCGTGATGCTGGAAAGGTAATTTTTTAAAAATGCATTTATTATTGATGAATATTCATCTCAATTTTTGGATAGTATGATCAAGTTTAGTCTTTATCATCACTTTAAGACATCACTTTTTTTTAAGGGTAAGCAGGCCGCTGAGTAAAAGGCCTACAGCAAGTGTGACACTTGCAATATTGTAATACAAACAAATAAACTTATTTTGACTCTTAAACCCTCTTGTTCATACTTTATATAATATCATATTTGTTTGTAAATAATACATATAAAGACTGCACTCACAGAATCTTGCGCTATTATCTTGCAATATCCAAAATCTCACATTCAAATGACAACTCACAGACAACCACATGAGACAGACACATAGGCCAGTTAAACCCCTCACTCAACAAGTAAACTAGGTGCCAGGAGAACTGTTCCTTAAAGCAAAATTCGATGTCATCTTGCAGTACCAAATAAGATGGTGCCATTGTCGCACAATTAAACCTGCGCAAAGAATCATGGGAGTGAAAAGTGTCCATCACTTGTACCCTTTCAGAAGGGCCCTTTGAAGTGGCCAGTTTAGAGCACTTCGGTTTGGAACGACCCTTAAATATGGCGGCCATGATTGTTTTCACAACGAAGTGCCCTTCGGAGGGCGATATAATTCAGTTTGGGGACTGCAGCAACTCTCAAGGAGCATATGGTGCAAGTCCTCCTGGGATGTTCGTATTTACGAGTTGACAAGTAGTAATTACGACATCAGTTGCATTCAGGTCACTTTGGTCGGTACAAGATGGCGATTTAACTTTTCTATGTCAAATTCAACTTTTTTAACTATACATCTACAAAATGATGAATAAATTGCATCGTGTTTTTGCTTTTTTCTGTTTTTATTCAGGTGATGTAAACTGAATCATTATATATTCTATGGTAATTATACAATAATATAATATTTTCTTTATTTCAACAAATTTGGACAACTTGCACAAATACTTCCGCGTTCTACACAGCACAGCTCGGGAGTTTTCAATCAGCATTTAGCGCACCTACATACAGACCATTTCTCATGAGAAAGCAGATTTTTACTTCGTTTTAGGGCTGGCAATTTTTTAAAAACAAGTATACATATTCTCTGCGTTAACATGAATTATCTTCAACCTGCTGAAATAGTCCTATGAATATATTTTTCTTTCAAATAAGCATTCTGAATAATATATAAATATATTTCCCCACTAACCTGCCGAGGTCCAGCGCTTGTATTGACATTTTTCTCTTACTGATTATATTTCATATTTGTTGAATTTACAGTTTTAAATGAATTGCGGGAAAAAAAACCATGGTTTTACATGGTAAAAGTGTAGTAGCAATGTTTTTTGTGATTTACTATTTGTATAATCATATTTAAATACCATGATTAAACTATGGTTAGTGTAGCAAAACCCGGGTCAATTTGTGGTTTATTATGGTTTAACTACAATTTTCCTCATCTGTCCATGAACAAATTAGCGAAATGTCTTGTTACGCCGGCTAGCTATGATTTTTATTTTATTATTATTATTTATTTTTATTAGAACGGGCTAATTGAATAGAACATGATGTTAGTAAGTGTGACTAAACGTTTGTTGTTGATGTTTTGTTTATTGATTAAAACAGATTATTTCTATGCACTATGTATTTCAGTGGTAATAAATAGATGTAATGTCAATTTTATTGCATATTTATTCAATTTTAATCCCAAAACTCATACACCTAAATCTTAATGCATTAATAAAAAAATTTTATTAACCAACATATGTTGAAACCATTAATGGGCAGTTTTCCAGCTCAAAAGAGTCCACTATTGTGGCCTCCAAGGTATTTAATCAACCACTCCATTTCTTCTGGAGCTATTGCTATCATGGCAGAATTTCCACTCAGGCAAATTTCATTAAATAATTAACTGTCTGCCTGTGACCACCTAAGTGTGAGTTTTTACAGGCTGCTTAACTTTTAATTTAAAACTTCCCTTTTTTCTTACATGAGTGGAGGTAGCCTTTATGAAAAAGCTTTTTTACATTCTTGACAAGACTTTAGAATATTTAATTATTTAAGTGATAATGTCATTTTTTAAATGAATGAATTTATTTATTTGAGAATAAAATTCCTCTAAAGATCACCCCAAAACAAATATCTAGTGAGCACAGATTTATTTCAAAAGGAATAATAAATGTAAATTTACAGAACAATCATATTATATAACTTCAGTAGAAGTTCCCATCAGGTTTGAGGGATTCACTCTTCTTTGGCCTGAGACAAAAAAAAAGGATATACAGAAGTCATGTATATAATCAGTACATTTTTCAAGCATAAGTTGAATACTGTATGTTTCTTCTCAGTAAATGCAAGAAATCATTTACTGTACTAAGTTCAGAATCTGCTATTATGCAACTGACCTTTCCAGCATCACGGCTTGTTGACTTGAGACTCAGCAATGTCAGCACACTCCTCAGCCTCCTCCAGCTCATGCTGCACCTTCCTCAACTTAGACAGATGAGCGTTGGCTTGCTCCTCCTAAAGAGTAAAATTTTTACCATGTTTGTTAACTAAGCTGTGGAACATCAGTGATATTGCACCAGTAAATAAATTACTAATTAATAATCAAATGTGTCAAAATGTTCAAATAAATTGAACATACCGCCTCCTCAGCCTGCCTTTTGTAGGTTTTGACCTTCAGCTGCAGCTTATCAACCAGATCCTGAAGTCTGTTGATGTTCTTCTTATCCTCTTCAGTCTACAAACAATAAAAAATATTTCATAGATTTGTATGGATAAATCTATGGAATTGGTCGGGTATGATTATACCTGATAAGACAGCTCTTTCACTCTCCTCTCATATTTAAGGACACCCTTAACAGCATCAGTTCCACGTCTCTGTTCTGCTTTAATTTCAGCCTCAAGCTCACGGACCTTTGATAGCACATAAAAGTTTTCAGACAAGTGTACAACTGAGTAGTTATTGCCTGGTAACTACTTTTGGAACCTGAGATGGTGCTTTAATTAGGTGCCATAGAATGCATTGATACAATATTTTAAATTGTTCTCTGATATCTACATAGACGTTAGGTGGCTTAGGTAAGGGCAAAAATCTCCAGAAACGGTTTTACATGTCAATTTACAACCCTAGGATTTGTCCCAAGAATTAAATGGTCTATTTTTACCTTATTTGGAAGGGTCATGAATAATAATGTTGAGCTCTGCTCTGATTGGCTGTTTCACAGTGCGGCTCAATGTTGAGCTCTGCTCTGATTGGCTGTTTAATTTGACAGTGCGGCTCATTTCAGTAGCTCACACAGCAGGAAGGAAACACAGGGAAAATATATTTCAATACTGTCTCTCGCAGTTATATCGTTGGGTAATTATACTGTATATAAAATGCGGGCATCAAGGAGCCGCTATTAATATGCGGGGATATGCGAATGCATGATCACTTTTTGCTTTCACTTTCGAGATTTGCGATCGCATGTGCTCTGTGTAAACTACAGCGGCAGTACTTACCACACATTTTACAAGATCAGATGCTTGTCAGTGGTGATTAGGATCTGTAAATCATTCACCATCATCCTTGGTCATCTCTTCTTACTCTGTTTATGTGGTAAGTGAAATCTTATGTACTATAATGTAACAGGCTACCGCTAGCAAGCAGCTAACCATGTCCCTTTAGTGGCTCGCATTATTTGATTAGAACGCGCGTTATTTGTTTTCCGTGCCTTTCTGAATACAGACACCAACCCATCCCTGCACATCATATCCCCTGCACAGCCTGGAACATAACATTTATTTCCATGATCTGCCATTTTCACTATTATCCTCGCTTGTTTCTTCACAAAACCTGCAGAACTTCTGATGATTCGGCTGTGCAGGTTCGGCTGACGGCTGGCATAGAACATGGGCGGGTATATGCAAATGTTGGGGGCGTAACTATTAGTGATCCCGACTGTAACGTCACAGTCGGTGTTATGTTCTGATTCGCCTACTTTTCAGTGGTCTTTTGCATGCTCGAGATTTACATAAGAAGGAGGAAACAATGGTGTTTGAGGCTACGGTATGTCTTCCATGTACAGAACTGTGATTATTCAAACTTATGCCAAGGTAAATACGTTTTTTTTTTTTTTTTTTTTTTTTTTTCCACTATGGCACCTTTAGGAATAAGTGTAAGCAACATCTTCAAGAGATTTTATCCTAAAATTGTATTTTATATGAAAAAAAAATATTTACCCTACTCTCCAGTTTCTGGAGTTGATTCTTTCCTCCCTTCATGGCCAGATTCTCAGCCTCATCCAGACGGTGCTGCAGGTCCTTCACTGTGACCTCCAGATTCTTCTTCATCCTCTCAAGGTGAGCACTGCTGTCCTGCTCCTTCTTCAGCTCTTCTGCCATCATTGCAGCCTTTTGCATTAATATAGATCTATATTTAGAGCCAAATTTTAGGACACAAGTGTTTTGTTAAAACAATGTAGTCACCCCCAAGTCCTGTTTCACATCAGTGCGGCACTACTTGGCACTTCTCCTCTGCATCGGCTTCCTGTACAGTGTCTTCCACTTCACTCTGGATCTGAACAAGTCGAGCCTCTAGCTTCTTCTTGGTGTTCAGGAGACTTGTGTTCTGCAACATGAAAAGCAATAGTATAAACATTTTAAATGAGGCTCTCAATTTCCTTAATTTCATTGTAAAAACAATATGCCTTTACCTGAGAGTGCAGCAGTTCGACACGCTCACTGGCGTCCACCAGCTCCTGCTCCGCCACTTTGCGGCCTCTCTCTGTTTGCTCCAGTGCAGCTCTCAGCTCCTCAATCTCTGCTTGCATCAGGCTATTCCTGCGCTCCACCATGGCGACCTGCTCCTTCATGTCCTCCTGTCCTCTGAGAGCTTCATCAAGGTGCAGTTGGGCATCCTGAATATAACAATAGTTTTACAACAAGCTTGCAGTGTGCCTTCTGTTGGTCATTACTAAACATAGGTTAGATTATACAAACATACTAATGCACCTTAAAGTCAAAGAGAAGTCACATACCTTGAGTTGTCCCTGAACGTTCCTGAGCTGTTTCTGGGCCTCAGCAGTCTGGCGATTGGCGTGGCTCAGCTGAATCTCCATCTCATTAAGGTCTCCCTCCATCTTCTTCTTGATTCTCAGGGCATCATTCCTGCTCCTGACCTCAGAGTCCAGAGTGCTCTGCATGGATTCAGTGACTCTCTGGCTGTTCCCCTTGATCTGCTCCATCTCCTCATCCTTCTCTGCAAGCTTCCTGTCAATCTCACCCTTGACCTGGTTTAGCTCAAGCTGGACACAGAGAATTTTGGACTCTTCATGCTCCAGAGTGCCCTAATAATAATAAAAAAACAACATTTAAACTTCAAAATGAACAACACAGCACAATGGTTTTAGCCAGATTTACATATTGATCTTCAGATACTCACTTCAGCCTCCTCTGCATCTCTGCCTTCTCAGTCTCCACTGCCTTCTTGGCCTTTTCCAGCTCATGGATGATCTTACCAGTCTCACCTAACTGCTCTGTCAGATCTGAAATCTCCTCTACAAGTTGGAAAGAAAATATTATCAACATAAATATGCTGTGAATCTCTACAGATTTAACTCCACTAAGCTTGTTAATTCATTAAATGTTGTACAAAGGAATTCTTACGCTGCAGATTCTTGTTCTCTCTCTTGAGGGTCTCCAGCTGATCCAGAGTCTCCTCATAGGAGTTCTTCATCTTGAACAGCTCCGTGCTGAGTGAACGAGCCTCTTTCTGGGCACCTTCCAGCTCTGCCTGACCTTCCTCATATTTCTGCTTCCATTCTGCCTGGACCTTTTATGAAGAAATTTCAGGGTCAGGTTTTATTTGTAACATGTTGATTGAGGTCCATTCCAGCAATACTTTAAAAAGAGAATATTACATAATGACTCAAAACGTTTTACCTCGTCAAAGTTCCTCTACTTCTTGTCAAGGTTGGCAGCCAAAGCGTTGGCTCTCTCCACATCAATCATGAGGTCCTCCACTTCACCCTGGAGTCTCTGTTTGGTCTTCTCCAGAGATGCACATTTGGAGTTCACAGCCTCAATTTGTTCCTCTGCCTCTTGCAGATGCTGAGCCAGCTTCTTCCTGTTAAGCATTACACATTGCATTGTATTCAAAGCTATAAAATAGCTGTGAGAATCAGAAATATTATTCAGTAATATTCGTACTTGGACTCTTCAAGTTCCTCAGTGCGCTGGATGGCGTCAGTTTCATATTTGGTTCTCCACTGAGCAACTTCACCATTGGCCTTTGACATTCCCCACTGCAGCTCAGCCTTTGCCTGCTGCTCTTCCTTAAACTGTTCACGGAGCAGGTCGCAGTCATGACGGGCTGACTGCACAGCATGGGCCAGTGCGTTCTTAGCCTAGTTGACAAAGTCACATAATATTAGCTTTGTTGTATAGTAAGTGGAAAATATGTGTTGTATTGATCATGCTGTATTACCTTTAACCTCCTCTTCAACCTGCCTCTTAAGCTCCTCAATTTGCTGAGTGAAAGCTTGTTTGCCTGCCTGGTGAGCTGAGAAACCAGAGCCTCCTTCTCCTCCAGCTGACGGCCAAACTCACCTGTTTAGATTTAGATTCACTGTGTCAGACTGTGCAATATCTCTTTTAGTTAATATCAAAACAAACTCTTTGAAAACAAAATTTAAATGTGTGCTTGCTCTAAAAAGACTTTGTCAGATATTCAGTGCTAAATAATCTTGATACACCATACTCATTTACTACTGAAGTAGTATTAATTTCATCATGATTGTCATTGGGTTACCATTTTCAGTTTGAAGTCTTGCTCTTTGAGCACTAAGGTCATTTATCTGGCGAATGTTCTCATCATTCTTGGACTTAATTTCGCTAAATTGGTCCTCAAGGGTGCGGCACATCTTCTCAAGATTGGCCTGTAAACACCAAGTCATTTGATTCTTAAGAATCTTAACCACATTTGATATATTTCCTTGAACAGATTTAAAAACCAGTTATCAAACCTTTGCTTTAGCAACAGCCTCCATGTTGCTGGAGAGATCATCAATGTCCATTTTGTATTCACTCTTCTCTTTCTCAAGCTTCTGCTTGACGTGCTGGAGGTTGTCGATTTGCTCTCCCAGCTCGGCCACACTGTCTGCCTGCTTCTTACGGAGGGCTGCAGCAGTAGCCTCATGCTAGAGGGTGGACTCTTCAAGATCACGACGCAGCTTCTGGAATTCAGCTTCACGCTTCTAATTCATCTCGATCTGAGCAGCAGTGGCTCCTCCAGCCTCCTCAAGCCTCTCACTGATCTCCTCAAGTTCTCTGGAGAGATCAGCTCTCTGCTTCTCAACCTTGGCACGAACAGCACGCTCAGCCTCAATCTCTTCCTCCAGTTCCTCAATGCAAGCCTACAGTGGTAAGTAATCAATGAAACCGTATTGCTCTTTATTTTAACTTTGCCTGTAACAGTGTTAAAAATCAACAACAAAACAAAACTCAAGAATTACCTGATCCTTGATCTTCTTCTAGAGTTTTGCAAACCCAGAGATTGTTCATCTTCAATCTTGCTGAGCAGCTGGCTTGTTTCAAAGTCTTTCCTGTGGGTATTCAATAATAAGTGGTTGTAAAACAATAACACAACAACAAAAAAGATTTCATGTTTTAATTACTTTTTAATTTTCTCCTCAGATTGCTGCTTGTCATTCTCCAGGTCCATGATGGACTCTTGTGCTAATTTCAGGTCTCCTTCAAGCTTTCTCTTGGCTCTCTCAAGATCCATGCGGAGATTTTTCTCTTGTTCAAGGGAACCCTCAAGCTATGGGAAAATGATATATAAAATATGTTCAGGGCAAAAAAGCCGGTTAATTTAATTAATTCATGACTTGTTTAATTAGTTACTCACATCATCAACTTGCTGCTCAAGTTTAATTGATTAGCTGTCCTTGATTAGCTCTGTTGTCAGAAGATGCATTTTTCTGGTGCATTGTAATACATAAACAAAATGTATAAACACAAATTATACAGAATTGTTTTTTTTCTCTTTCAGTTCTGTGTATCACAGTTTACATACGCTATGCGTACATTGTGTCACGAGTCACACTTAAAATATGCTCTTGGACAAGTATAAAACACTTAAAACTCATTTATCAAAAAACATCAGCACATCTACAATAATCGGTCTACATGCATTTGACCACAGACCTGCTAATATTCAACCAAATCTTTAATGCAGTAACAGAATGTATTGTTACCACCTACCTTCCTGCTCCTTTAGACCAGATGAATTTTTTACAGCCCTGCCAAGAAATTCAGTTAAACATAAACAACATTTAGACATAGATGGTTTATGTGAATGTGGATGTAATATAAATTATTTTTAAATATTATCTTATTAAAGACTTTGTCCTCTGTCATATCAATTTGTTTAGTACAATCTCGCACAAATAACAACATCAAATGCAAAATACTTCAGCCTCTTACTGCAAGTTGGAATGCCACTAGTCTCCTCTGAGCCTGGTCATGCTCTCCTCCATGCTTTTATTGAGGTCAGTTTTGCACACCAAGCAGAGTCTATTTATGGGCAAGCTTTATAGTCTTATTTTATGGTAAGAAGCTGCATCTATTCTCAGTTATCAACATATATGACAGCCTTTAACACAGTTATAGTTATCACATGAATTTGACAACACAATACTTCAAAAAGATGTTCACATTTGGATTAAATTACATGATAGATTTAAATATAGTTATCTTTCATAGGAATCATCATATAATACTTTTACATTTACATATTTTTACATATCTGTTTACATATTTACATGTATACTCTTTCATTTTAAATTGACTAAGAAGAAAAATAATTTCCTTTCTGCATAGGCATAGGACTGTAATTGATTTTAATCATCTTCATTGGGAAATTAAATGATTTAATTATATATTAGGGAATTATTTTTATTGCAGTTTAAATTGGAATAATATCAAAACATATAAATTACACATTTGAGATCTAATTTTTTGTAACACAAGAACATTTAATATAGCAGATCTTATACAACCCTGTATAAGTAACGATTGACTGTCAGATCGTTATGTTATTTCTCTCATAAAAAATACCGTGATAGTTCACTGCCAGTTTATGAGTACTAAAGTGTCTATTTATACCTAATGCAAACTGATCCTTTTTATGATTGGGATGGGTAAACAATATTGCTTGACAAGGGGAAAGATTCAGTGATTCATTCATTTGCTATTTTATTTACTGCAGTGTCTCTGTATTTTAATGTAAGGCGTCTTTAAACTTAATTAGGAGACAATGGTCATAAGTAGTCTATAACATAAATTTGAAGTTAATACTAAAATTATTATTATTATTATTCATATTGTTTCAATTAGTCATCCCAAAATGTATACATGTCTTTCATTAAAATATTATGTCCTACCTCAAATTCCAAAGATAGTGTCATGTGGTAATACAAAGAACTATAGGACTTGGGGGAAAATACACTGCTTAACTTTCAAAGATTCACTCTTCTTTGGCTTGGGAAATGAGGATGAGGCAAATTAGACCCAAAGTATGAATTTGGTTACGTAAGCTGCACTTAGTAAACATATCACAATAAAAAACAAATCATACACTACACGTAACAAACAAAACTGGATTATTCATAGTTCTGCTAAGAAATAATATATTTGGATAAACTAAATTCATAAATACAATCTTACATTTCCAGCATCACAGCCAGAGGTGTCACTAGAGGGGGAAACTCAGTACAGTGGGCCCAAACGATTACCCCCCCAGGGCCACCACAGTTTCTACCAACCCCCCAGACTGCCATTACAAAGGGCCCAATGCAATAGACTATAGGGCCTTTTGCACCGCGGGAACCTTTTCATAGTACCAGAACTAATTGTGGAACAACCCACTTTTCGGTGTGTTCGCACCGCCAGAACTGGGAGCAATTTTAGTACCGGACTGCCTTTTTCGAGAACCAAATTAGCTCCTACTCCGGAGCAGGGTCTAACCAACACAACTGGTACTAATCGTGACATAACTAGACATTGATTGGCCAAACGCATACGAAAAACACCCTCATCCGCCATGATTTAAAACACTGTGTAAACATACATTGTGTCAACTTATTTCGCAAGTACGGAGAACAGCGATAGATGGACGGACGCTGAAGTGCAGGCACTTGTAGCAAATGTAGCACTGCCAGTTGTCGTTGGAGATTCTTAGTCCTCCTTTCCGTACTTTCAATCGCTTTACGTATACGTCGAATTTCCATGTCCATTATTGTGAAACCCAACCAAACACAGCTCCGATCACAGCGTCCTACATCCTCCTGTTGTTAACATTGTTCTTATTTGTTTCTGTTGTTGAACACCGCGCAAAATGAGCTGTCGACCGGCTTACGTCACTTCCTAGTACACAATGTCGGTGCGAATGCAACCCTTTAAATGGTACTGGGAAATAGTTCGCGCAAAATCGTACCAGTACTTTAGTACTGTACATTTAGTTATGTAACTAAAGCGGTGCGAAAGGCCCTTATGTAAATGAGTCAAGAAAACCTAGCAGTTGCACTGACCACAGCTCTTGTCTCATAGTTTTTTGATCATATTGCTGTAGTACAAAGAGCAATAGTGAGTGTTTACATTTATTCAATGAGCCACCAGATTTCAAATGGCATATTTCTGCAGGGGGTCTGTGTCACAGAAGCAACTGCTACGAGATGAATGGGAATGCTAACAGATAACTTTCTCCCAATAATATATTGACCTGTTAGATCTCTGGATGCTTTGTTTTCTTAGTGTATTGAGGTTTACTCAGCTAATTGGAAGGCTTAGTAAGCAGCGGTGGCCTAATGGTTAGCGAGTTGGACTTGTAATGAGTTAGATCTATTATTGTTCAAGGTTGCGGGTTCGAGTCTCTGTACCAGCAGGGATTGTAGGTGAGGGGAGTGAATGACCAGTGCTCTCTTCCACCCTCAATTACACGACTGAGGTGAGACCCTGAGCAAGGCACGAACCCCCAACTGCTTCACAGGGCGTTGCAGCAAAAAGGCTGCCCACCTGCTGTGTGTGTGTGTGTGT
The DNA here is from genome assembly GCA_018155175.1 of Sinocyclocheilus anophthalmus. NCBI lineage: Eukaryota > Metazoa > Chordata > Actinopteri > Cypriniformes > Cyprinidae > Sinocyclocheilus > Sinocyclocheilus anophthalmus. Next base: position 64,742 of record JADLZN010001923.1, read on the forward strand.
TGTGGTGTGTGTCACTTACTGCTGTGTGTGAGCACTTGGATGGGATAAATGCAGAGCACAAAATCTAAGTATGGGTTACCATACTTGGCCACCGCACATTCACTTCACACTTTTAGACAGAAACAGTAGTCCAGTTTTAAGCTTACGTAATTATACAGACAGGTTATGGTCTATTTCTGTTTTTACTTTGTAATGTTCGCTAGTTGATCTATTCATGAAATTGCTTGAGGAATAGGTAGCGTTATACAAGGATGGAAACTTTATAGCAAAAATGTTTGTGCAAATACATTCTATCAAGATGAGATTTCATATTTTTATGGAATCTTTTTAACTATTATAAAACCTTTAAGAGTTAAAATTCAACACAAACTTGATAATCAGATGTGAATGATAAAAGGTGAATGATATGGTTTGTTTGAATAATTTACACCAGATATTTATGTTGTGTTGCGATAGTGTACGTTGCTGTAAAATCACACAAAGGATAATCATATGCTGATACAGGTTTATTTTTTAAGGGCAAGAAAGGTACTTCTACAAAAAAAATCATATGATATGACTTCAGTAGATGTTCCTTTTAAGTTTTAAAGATTCACTCTTCTTTGGCCTGGGAAAGAAGGGAAGAGGCAAATATAGATGTTAGGCTTGTTCCACCTAAAGGTGGTTTTTGTGGTGTGTTCCATAACTATGCTTTAGCCATTATAACAACCAGTGGCATCAGCAAATTAGCATAGCAGTATAAATAACTACAGTGTCAAAATTTTCTATTAGATTTACAGACCACCTCCTCAGCCTGTCTCGTGTAAGATTTGACCTTCAGTTGCAGCTTGTCAACCAGATCCTGGAGTCTGGTGATGTTCTTCTTGTCCTTCTCAGTCTTCAAACAATACACATATTTACTAAATTAATTAATGATCATTTACTACAAATAGGTATTGCCTGTACAGTAATATTATGCAGACCCATTTGTTTGAAAGAACTTATAAAGAATATGGTCATACCTGATAAGACAGCTCTTTCACTCTCTTTTAATATTTGTGGACACCTTTAACAGCCTCAACTTCAGTCTCAAGCTCACCGACCTAAAGAAAAAGATTAAAATTTGTATTCAAACAAAACACAGTATATCATAATATAACATATACTCCACACTGTCTGTCATAACTATGAACATGCTTACTCTGGACTCCAGTTTCTGCAGTTGTTTCTTTCCTCCTTTCATGGCCAGATTCTCAGCCTCATCCAGACGGTGCTGCAGGTCCTTCACTGTGACCTCCAGATTCTTCTTCATCCTCTCAAGGTGAGCACTGCTGTCCTGCTCCTTCTTCAGCTCTTCTGCCATCATTGCAGCCTTTTGCATTAATATAGATATACAGGTGCATCTCAATAAATTAAAAAGTTGTGGAAAAGTTCATTTATTTCAGAAACTCGTGTATTAAATAAATTCAAACTGCACACAGACTGAAGTAGTTTAAGTCTGGTTCTTTTAATTGTGATGATTTTGGCTCACATTTAACAAAAACCCACCAATTCACTATCTCAACAAATTAGAATACTTCATAAGACCAATAAAAAACATTTTTAGTGAATTGTTGGTTTTCTGGAAAGTATGTTCATTTACTGTTTATGTACTCAATACTTGGTAGGGGCTTTTTTTGCTTTAATTACTGCCTCAATTTGGAGTGGCATGGAGGTGATCAGTTTGTGGCACTGCTTAGGTGGTTTGGAAGCCCAGGTTTCTTTGACAGTGGTTTTCAGCTCATCTGCATTTTTTGGTCTCTCATTTCATTTTTTTTTTCTTATTTTCCTCTTGACAATACCCCATAGATTGTCTATGGGGTTCAGGTCTGGTGAGTTTGCTGGCCAGTCAAGCACACCAAAACCATGGTCATTTAACCAACTTTTGGTGCTTTTGGCAGTTGGCAGGTGCCAAATCCTGCTGGAAAATGAATCAGCATCTTCAAAAAGCTGGTCAACAGGAAGTGCTCCAAAATTTCTTGGTAAATGGGTGCAGTGACGTTGGTTTTCAAAAAACACAATGAACCGACACCAGCAGATGGCATTGCACCCCAAATAATCACAGACTGTGGAAACTTAACACTAAACTTCAAGCAACTTGGGCTATGATCTTCTCCACCCTTCCTCCAGACTCTAAAACCTTGGTTTCCAAATGAAATACAAAACTTGCTCTCATCTGAAAAGAGGACTTTGGACCACTGGGCAACAGTCCAGTTCTTCTTCTCCTTAGCCCAGGTAAGACGCCTCTGACGTTGTCTGTGGTTCAGGAGTGACTTAACAAGAGGAATGTGACAACTGTAGCCAAATTCCTTGACACGTCTGTGTGTGGTGGCTCTTGATGCCTTGACCCCAGCCTCAGTCCATTCCTTGTGAAGTTCACTCAAATTCTTGAATCGATTTTGCTGGACAATACTCATAAGGCTGCGGTTCTCTCAGTTAGTTGTGCATATTTTTCTTCCACACTTCCTTCCACTCAACTTTCTGTTAACAATTCTTGGATACTCTGTGAACAGCCAGCTTCTTTGGAAATTAATGTTTGTGACTTACCCTCCTTGTGAAAGGTGTCAATGACTGTCTTCTGGACAACTGTCAGATCAGCAGTATTCCCCATGATTGTGTAGCCTAGTGAACAAACTGAGAGATCATTTTGAGGGCTCAGGAAACCTTTGCAGGTGTTGAGTTGATTAGCTGATTGGCATGTCCCACCATTTCTAATTTGTTGAGATAGTGATTGGTGGGTTTTTGTTAAATGTGAGCCAAAATCATCACAATTTAAAAGAACCAAAGACTTAAACTACTTAGTCTGTGTGCATTGAATTTATTTAATACATACGTTTCACAATTTGACCATTGAGATGCACCTGTATATAGAGCCACATTTTTAGGTACACAAGTGTTTTGTGAAACATTTGGCAGCTACTGTTTCTCACATCTGTGATGGCCTTCTTGGCCTTCTCCTCTGCATTTCTGTCTTCCTGTACAGTGTCTTCAACTTCACTCTGGATCTGAACAAGGTCAGCCTCTAGCTTCTTCTTGGTGTTCAGGAGAATTGTGTTCTGCAACATGAAAAGCAACAGTATGAAAACTTTTAAAGATGCTCTCAATTTCATTAATTTCATTGTAAAAACAATATGCCTTTACCTGAGAGTGCAGCAGCCCGACACGTTCACTGGCGTCCACCAGCTCTTGTTCAGCTACTTTGCGGCCTCTCTCTGTCTGCTCCAGAGCAGCTCTCAGCTCCTCAATCTCAGATTGCATCAGAGTGTTTCTGCGCTCCACCATGGCCACCTGCTCCTTCATGTCTTCCTGTCCTCTCAGAGCATCATCAAGGTGCAGTTGGGCGTCCTGAACATAACAATAGCTTTACAATAAGCTTGCAGTGTGCTTTCTGTTGGTCTTTACTAAACATAGGTTAGATTATACAAACATACTAATGCAACTTAAAGTCAAAGAGAGTTGTCCCTGAACGTTCCTGAGCTGTTTCTGGGCCTCAGCAGCCTGGCGATTGGCGTGGCTCAGCTGCCAATCTGAACTGCTCTGTCAGATCTGAAATCTCCTCTATAGAAGGGGAAAAAATAATCTGTATCATTATGAACATTCAGTAATCATATATGTTTACTTTTTAATGTTTCATTCTTATGCTGCAGATTCTTGTTCTCTCTCTTGAGGGTCTCCAGCTGATCCAGAGTCTCCTCATAGGAGTTCTTCATCTTGAACAGCTCCGTGCTGAGTGAACGAGCCTCTTTCTGGGCACCTTCCAGCTCTGCCTGACCTTCCTCATATTTCTGCTTCCATTCTGCCTGGACCTTTGATGAAGATATTTCAGGGTCAAGTTTTGTTTGTAACATGTTCAACAAAGCCCATTGCAGCCTATTTTGAAAGAGAAATTGTACCTTGTCAAAGTTCCTCTGCTTCTTGTCAAGGTTGACAGCCAAAGCGTTGGCTCTCTCCACATCAATCATGAGGTCCTCCACCTCACCCTGGAGTCTCTGTTTGGTCTTCTCCAGAGAGGTACATTTGGAATTCACAGCCTCAATTTGTTCCTCTGCCTCTTGCAAGCTCTGAGCCAGCTTCTTCCTGTGATGCATTTTGTAACCATCAGTCAGAAAATGCATGCAATTGCACAAATTATTGACACACAATATCACTTCTTTTGATGTTCATACTTGGCCTCTTCAAGTTCATCCAGTGCGCTAGATGGCATCAGTTTCATATTTGGTTCTCCACTGAGCAACTTCACCATTAGCCTTTGACATTCCCCGCTGCAGCTCAGCCTTTGCCTCCTGCTCTTCCTCAAACTGCTCACGAAGCAGGTCACAGTCATGACGGGCTGATTGCACAGCATGGGCCAGTGCGTTCTTAGCCTAGTTGACAAAGTCACATAATATTAGCTTTGTTGTATAATAAGTGGAAAATATGTGTTTTTATTGATCATGCTGTATTACCTTAACCCTTGTGTTGTGTTCAGAACCCAATCACAGGACCCGGCCTCATAAAATTGCTTATAAATCACTCATTATGCTATATTATCACCAAAGATTGGATTGAATCTTTTTGTCAACTTCTTTTCTTTCATTTAGGACTGGTTTTGTATTTATATTTGCTTCTGATTAATCGTAGGCCTCATTTATCTGAGAGTAGGCACCTAATTTTTGAGTGAAAAAAGCATTATTTATAAATAATTTTCGCAATATTAAATAAAAACTGATGAAAATTTGCACTGTTTATCACACTAGTGTGCTTTAATGCTTAATCAGGGAGTTTGTTTTGAAAGGATTTTATTTTGTACAAAATGGCACAAAGTCACACTTGTGGTGTTCCCAGTCAAAAATGACCAAATTTTAAAAATTGCTTGTAAATCTCTCATGCTATATTATCATAAAATATTAGATTCAATCTTTGTCAACTTTTTCTTTCAGTTAGCACAGGTTTTGTATTCGTAAGTGATTAATCGTAGGCCTCATTGATCTGAGCTCATGCACCTCAGATTTTGAGTGAAAAAAAGCATTATTTGTGAATAATTTTGACAATATTAAGAAAAAGTATGAAAATTTACACTGTTTATCGCACTAGTGTACTTTAATGTTTAATTAGGGAGTTTGTTTTGAAAGGCTTTTATTTTGTACAAAATGGCACAAAGTCACACTTGTGGTGTTCCCGGTCAAAAATGTCCAGCCATTCAAAGTGAATGGGAAAGAATGAAACTAATAGAAACTATTAATGTTCAGGAGCATGTTGATCATGTTCACATATGTACGTGCTTGCAAACAAAGGCCTTGGACCTGTTCATGTTTGGATGCATGCATACTCACGCTAACACACACACTTATACAAACTATTGGAAATATTACAAGTTTTCTATTTCATCCTAACCTGAACTGCATCCAATATCATTTCATCAATCTGATAGTGATAACTCTATCGTTCTATCTCACTCAATCACCACACACACACACACACACGAACTGGCTTCACCTGCGTCAAATCTTCTTTCTTTAATCACACCTTCTAGACAAAATATTATGATAATAGGTTTTGAGGCTTTCATGTTCTCACAAAGCAGACAAAAGTTTACAAATAAATGCTTTAGCACAAAGACAGAGCATATAAATATCGTTGAACCATGAAATGTTCTCGATATGGCAGTGCTGTTTTTCATGTCACAATGGTCAGATTTGTTGCTGCATGACATTGTCTCTGTATGACAGTGTCAGTGTTATTTTTGTGACAGTATAAATATTGGTTTGTTGTTCAATGAAATTTTCTCTATATAAGAATCATAAAGGGATAGTTCACCCAAAAAAAATTCTGTCATTAATTACTCACCCTATGTCGTATCAACCCGTAAACCCTCCGTTCATCTTCGGAACACAAATTTAAGATATTTTTGATGAAATCTGAGGGTTTTCTGACCCTCCCATAGACAGCAATGGTCCTTACATGATCAAGGTCCAGAAGCGTAGCAAGGAGATCAGTAAAATAATCAGGGGTTCAACCGTAATTTTACAAAACTACGAGAATACTTTTTGTACACAAAAGAAAAAAATAACGACTTTATTCAACAATTGTCTCTCCGCATCACCGTAGAGCCATTTTGGAGAATAACCACTGAAACACAAAGCAATGCATCTGTGTCAGTCCAAATGTAATTCTCGTAGCTTCGTAATATTACGGTTGAACCCCTGATGTCACATGGATTATTTTACCGATCTCCTTGCTACGTATCTGCACCTTGATCGTGGTAATTACATTTCTGTCTGATGAAAGAAAGATTCTTTTGAAGCAGGGTGAAGCCAGTTCGTGTGTGTGTGTGTGTGTGTGTGTGTGAGGTTGTGAGAGTGAGAGAGAAGAAGAGAGATATATACTATCAGATTGATGAAATTATATTGGATGCAGTTCAGGGTAGGATGAAATAGAAAACTTGTAATACTCCCAATAGTTTGTATGTGTGTGTGTGTTAGCGTGAGTATGCATGCATCCAAACATGAACAGGTCCAAGGCCTTTATGTTTGCAAGCACACGTACATATGTGAACGTGAACATGATCAACATGCTCCTGAACACTAATAGTTTCTATTACTTTCATTCTTTCCCATTCACTTTGAATGGCTGGACATTTTTGCCCTGGAACACCACAAGTGTCACTTTGTGCCATTTTGTACAAAATAAAAACCTTTCAAAACAAACTCCCTGATTAAACATCAAAGCACACTAGTGTGATAAACAGTGATACATTTTCAGGTTTTTATTTAATATTGTGAAAATTACTCATAAATAATGCTTTTTTCACTCAAAAAATTAGGTGCCTACTCTCAGATAAATGAGGCCTACGATTAATCAGAAGCAAATATAAATACAAAACCAGTCCTAAATGAAAGAAAAGAAGTTGACAAAAAGATTGAATCCAATCTTTGGTGATAATATAGCATAATGAGTGATTTATAAGCAATTTTTTGAGGCAGGGTCATTTTTGACCGGGAACACCACAAGTGTGACTTTGTGCCATTTTGTACAAAATAAAAGCCTTTCAAAACAAACTCCCTGATTAAACATTAAAGTACACTAGTGTGATAAACAGTGCAAATTTTCATCAGTTTTTATTTAATATAATAATAATAATTTTTTCACTCAAAAAATTAGGTGCCTACTCTCAGATAAATGAGGCCTACGATTAATCAGAAGCAAATATAAATACAAAACCAGTCCTAAATGAAAGAAAAGAAGTTGACAAAAAGATTGAATCCAATATTTGTTGATAATATAGCATAATGAGTGATTTATAAGCAATTTTTTGTAGGCCGGTCATTTTTGACCAGGAACACCACAAGTGTAACAAGGTGAAAAATCTCCCCCAGAAAAGTATGAAAATTATCAAAACATTTTTTTTAGAAGTAGTTATACCCTTTGTGAACAAAGTCACAAAATTTCAGTCCAATGCGATAACATTAACTAGTATTTTCGGGAAAAATAAAAAAATTTCTGAGCAAAAAGGACCCGAAGGAAGGCTATTCCAGAGTTTGGGAGCCAAATGTAAAAAAGCTCTACCTCCTTTAGTGAAATTTGCTATCCTAGGCACTACCAAAAGTCCAGAGTTTTGCAACCTTAGGGAGCAGGATGGATTGTAGCGTGATAGAAGACTAGTTAGGTACGCAGGAGCTAAACCATTTAGGGCCTTAAAAGTAAGTAGTAATATTCTGTAACTGATACGGAACTTAATAGGTATAGCCATGCAGACTGTAAAATTGTGGTAATATGATCATATGTTCTTGACCTGGTAAGGACTCTAGCCACCGCATTTTGAACTACCTGTAGCTTGTTAATTGAAGATGCAGGACAACCACCTAGAAATAGATTACAATAGTCCAGTCTTGAGGTCACGAATGCATGAACTAGCTTTTCTGCATCAGAAACAGGTAGCATGTTCTGTAACTTGGCAATGTTTCTAAGATGGAAGATGCTGTTTTTGTAACATGGGAAATATGATTTTCAAAAGACAAGGTACTGTCTAATATAACACACAGATTTTGACTGTAGTGGAAGTAACAGTACATCGGTATAGATGCAAATTGATATCTACGAGATTCTGTGTACTGTTTTTTGGTCTAATAAGTAATATATCTGTCTTATCCAAATTTAATAGGAGAAATAATTGGTCATCCAGACTTTTACATTTTTAACACACTCTGGTAGCTAGATAATTTAGAAGGTTCATCTGGTCTTGTTGAGATATATAGTTGAGTATAATCAGCATAACAATGGAAACTAATCCCATATTTTCTAATAATATTACCAAGGGGCAACATGTATATTGAAAATAGCAGAGGGCCTAGGACAGATCCTTGTGGCACTCCATACTTTACTGGATTTAATTGATTTTATCAGTCAACATTTAAATATGTGTGTTTCATCGAGTACGACTTTGTCATAATGCTGAAAAATATTACTACACAATTATTGTTATTCATTTTTATTGATTAATTATTGATAATGTAATATTAATTTTTTTCACAATTGAAATTAGTTACCATTTTCAGTTTGAAGTCTTGCTCTTTGTGCACGGAGGTCATTTATCTGTAGAATGTTCTCATCATTCTTGGACTTAATTTCACTAAGTTGATCCTCAAGGGTGCGGCACATCTTCTCAAAACCTGCCTAAAAATACAAAAGTCATTAGATGTTTGAAAAACATCAAGACATGTTTTATATTCTTCAGACATAAAATTCCCAACTTTTTCTTTGGCAACAGCCTCCATGTTGCTGGAGAGATCATCAATCTCCATTTTGTATTCACTCTTCTCTTTCTCAAGCTTCTGCTTGACGTGCTGGAGGTTGTCGATCTGTTCTCCGAGTTCAGCCACACTGTCTGCCTGCTTCTTTCGGAGAGCTGCAGCTGTAGCTTCATGCTGCAAGGTAGACTCTTCCAGATCACGACGCAACTTCTGGAATTCAGCTTCACGCTTCTTATTCATCTCGATCTGAGCAGCAGTGGCTCCTCCAGCCTCCTCAAGCCTCTCACTGATCTCCTCAAGTTCCCTGGAGAGATCAGCTCTCTGCTTCTCAACCTTGGCACGAGCAGCACGCTCAGCCTCAAACTCTTCCTCCAGTTCCTCAATGCGACAAGTAATTAATGAAACCTTATTGGTCTTAAATTTAACCTTTGCCTTTGACAGTGTTTTTTTCCATCTTAAACAATACCTGAAGCTCTTTAATCTTCTTCTGGAGTTGAGCACCCAGAGATTGTTCATCCTCAATCCTGCTGAGCAGCTCGCTTGTTGCAATGTCTTTCCTGTGGGTGTTGAACAATAAGTCGTTTGTAAAATAATAACACACCTTAACTATAAAAGTTTTTAATAAAAGCTTAATGTTTCAGTTACTTTTTAAGTGTCTCCTCAGATTGCTGCTTGTCTTTCTCCAGGTCCATGATGGACTCTCGGGCTAATTTCAGGTCTCCTTCAAGCTTTCTCTTTGCTCTTTCCAGGTCCATGTGGAACCTCTTCATTTTCCTTATCTTATATTATAATTCAGGTCACCAGGTCATCCAGGTAATTATTTCAGTGGTTTCATCCCAATTGGACAAACAAGCTAGTAGCAGATCTCTAAAGTTGTTTGAACAGTAAATCAGTATGGCAGCCACATGTTTAGTTTAATAATGATATGCCAATGTGATTGTAAAATACAGCATTCTATGACAACTCAAAATGGCTGATGAGGTAAATTGGGTATTGAATACTGAATCCCGTACTGAATCTAAAGAGTCCAGTCTCGTGATTTTTGCTCAAACTGTTCATTAGTTATTAGCAAAAATATCTGTTTTTTATATATCCTGCTGAAACTGTCAAAGTTCATTCAGGTTACAGTTTATTCAGGTTTGGTCTGCATACACTGACTGAAGCACTGTGAGGATATAGCCTTGCATACATTTTGCCGTGTTCATTGTCAAATTTGTGTTGTGTTATTTGAGAATGGCCTTACCAGCTTCCACCAAAGTCCATAACTTTTTATTGGCTTGGACTAAAGGTGATCTGTTTTGATTTTTGTTAAAATCAGTTGAACTGTCTAGGAGCTTTTTGAAAAAGTTTTAATGTTCATACTGTCCAAATTTCAGAACTTTCCCACTAGCAGTCCTATGGGCTGCCATAGACTCAACGGTGAAAGAGGCAAAAAGGAATACAACACAATACAATAAAAAATTAATACAATGGGTACCCATGTACCTAGAGTACTTGGCCCCTAAAAGTACAATAAATAATGGGTCAATGGGACCCATTTCTTAAATTTGTCTAACTAATACATGTAAATAATTTCTTTGTAAATAAAGTTTTTGAAAACAGCATGCTTCACCATTTTTCTTCTATAATACACACTCTACCTACTGTTTTCCTCTACTATAATGCTCACACACTGAATCATAAACTTGCTTACCTTTTGTCCTGTGAGACCAGATGACATTTTCACTACCTTTCAATTAAAACAAACAATTCATTAAAATGTATTTATATAAAAACAAAATTACTTAAAGTACATGTGCATAAATGATGATTGTAATCTAGAAACCTTTCAGTCAAAGTCAGCACAGGTGCTTACCACTTCTGAGGTCTCCTCTGAAGCTCTTCTGCTCTCTCCACTTTACTTTTATTTAAGTTCATCATGCACACTAAGCAAAATCTATACATGTACAATGTTTTATGAGAAAGTTATGGACAGCCTACCTGATGGAATCAGATGTAAGTCAAACTTTATTGGTTAAAAATATTCCTTTAATTATTAAAGGTTGCAGCTTCCATCTCACAGTTGGTTTATAATCTGTTCATTTATTATTTTAAAAGAGCATCTGACATTCACTAATGCCAATAAGTAGTTGTAGCATTTGGACCAATCAGACACACAACTTTTTGTTATATTTAACAAATAATATCTAACCCCCCCTCACCTAACCAAATGGCCAATTACGAGGGTCTATGGACCCTTCCCCCGAAATGCACCTAACACCTCAGAAAGGCAGAACAGGCCTCTGGTTCCATGGTAACCAATGCTGATATCACTGGTTTTATGGCCTAAAGGAATGCGGGCAGATAAACTCACTCATTTTCCTCATAAGAAAGACACATTAAATGCCAAGAGGAAATGGCAGCCTGTTCTCTAATAAATTAATAGGAAAACCTTTCTTTGAACGAATACACATATCCTTCAGGTCATTGTGTATACCATTACTGTTCTTGTATATTGTCTGTTGTAGTGTATGCTGTTTTATGCATGTTATCATAGACCACTAGTTACTATAACCTCACCTATTTCATGTCTAGTATATATGAATTACATCTTCGGTGAAGGCTAACTGAGAGGCATATTACATGTTGCTACCTGTGAAACATATTAGTGTTCTGAGAATCTTTAGTAATTTCGATTCATGTCCATTTGCAAATTACCATGCTTAGCGAACAAAGGGTCGTAAACCCTCCAGCAATTGCCACCTCCCGCTCGGAAATTCCATTTGGCTCATTGGACAAGCCCATCTTGAAAAGCGGGGATCTTCTCCGACCTTAAAGGCACGGCTCCAGGGACCCGCCCCAGTCGGTGTTTCGGTCAGAAGCAAAGATGAAGATGTGGGAAAAACGCTTCAGGATACCAAAGCATTGTGCCAGGCCTTTCTTCGGCCGGAGGGGGGGGGGGGGGGGCCTAGTCCTTTCCATTCATCAAGTGACTCCGACTCAAACTGGTTCTTTTCATCGACCTAAATTCAGCAAAGATCAACGGGAAGCCTTAAGATTGCATCCGGAATCTCTTTCAGACAGCCGAGACTCGCAAATATCAAACTTAGTCTTATTAATTGATACATTAAGTATCAGTTACACCTTTTACAAGGTTTGTTTGAACTAAGAATCTGACGTATCCTTGAAGGCTTTGATCTGTTGAATATGCAAAAGTGTTCCATAAAATTCAGTCTTTATGCCTCTTTCTGTGCTGAGTTAAAATTTAACCCTTCCTATACAACGTATGTGTGTGTGTGTGTGTGTGTGTTAGACCCGCTTAATGGGTTTTGTCGATGTTAGATAGTTTAAGTGTTTATTTGTTAATAAAACTTACTGTATCACAATTGACGTGTTCATTGTTTGCTTATAACCGGAGTCAATAATCATGCAGAATTACGTTACAAGCTTATAGAATTGTATAGTAAGAAAGTTATTTCCCTTAACCGGGAATTTAACGTTCTTAGAATTGACAAGACAGTTGACCCTGAGAGGTCAGCTAAATATCTACAGCGGATCTAAAATATGAATAGTTAATTATAACTAGTTATGGTTAATTATTCATATTTCCCCATGAGCTGATTCGCTACATAGTCCATCTGAAATTTAATGGGTACATTCTGAACTAATTAGTGTTGATACATGAATCACACTTAGCATATTCTTGGCTGTTATGTTCTGTATTAGGCACATCCTGTTTAAAAAGTACTAAATACAACCTTACAACATTTAAGGTACAGAAGTAAAGCGACTCATTGAGAGTTTGCAGTATGACTTTTACTGTTTATTAAAAACAATGATAAAAAATATTGAAAAAGAAAAAAAATCTTAAACAGCATTAGTTTTATTTCTTTTTATTTGAATCAGAACACATTTTACTTTTTCATTACCACCTCCATGCTTTACTGTCAGAATGCTGGTATTTGGATGGTGAGCTGTATTGGATTTCTGCGAGACATATCGTTTGGTGTTTAGGCCAAATAATTCAATTTTAGTCTCATCTGCCTCATAATCTTCAAGGTGTGTTTTGGCAAAGCTCAGTCGTGGCTGCATGTGGCTTTTCTTGAGGAGTGGCTTTTTTCTTGTACCCCTCCCATACAAGCCACATTTGTGGAGAATTTGTGATATTGTCAATCGATATTACGGCGCCATCGATATTACGATGGCGCCGACGCTGATGGCTGCATCCGTGGCGTGCTCCGCAGTTGTTTTTCTGTTTTTGTTAGTTTGTCCTGTCTTTAGTTATATCCCTGCAATCAGTTTCACCAGAGACAAATTGCTGGACATCCAGAAGTACTCACCACCCGATATTTCACTGGTTTTTTATTATTCTGATGTTTTGCTGGACATTATAGTCGGGGGAGCAGTGGCGCTGATCAAGCGCTTCAGGACGCGCAGAGGGGGGAAGAGAGCCGGCGCGCTCGTGAAGCTCAGACAGCGCGGATTCAGGACGCCGTTGCCTAGTATCCATCTGGCGAACCTCCGCTCTTTATCCAACAAAACAGACGAACTCATTCTGCTTTCCCGGACAAATAAGGATTTTTCAAACTCTGCTGCTCTGTGTTTCACGGAAACCTGGCTGAATGACGCCATTCCGGACAGCGCGTTGAGTCTGCCGGGCTTTCGGCTGTTTAGAGCAAAATAAGGATTTTTCAAACTCTGTGGGGAATCAATGGGGAAATCACACGGCGGCGGGACATGCTTTTACATCAATGAGAGGTGGTGTACAGATGTAACTGTGTTAAAGAATATGTGCTGTAAAGATCTAGAAGTGCTCTTCATTAACTAAGCCTTTCTACTCACCGCGGGAGTTTTGCTCATTCATTCTCGTCAGAGTGTAAATTCCTCCGCAAGCGCACGTGAGCTCCGCTTTACAGAATTCTCGGGGACTTTAATAAAGCAAATATATCCCGTGAACTGCCAAAATACAGACAGCAACACATTATGTGTCCCACCAGAGACAGTAATATATTGAATCACTGTTACACCACAATAAAGAATGCATATCACTCTGTTCCATGAGCAGCTTTGGGGCTCTCTGATCACTGTTTGGTTCATCTTATACCGACCTACAGGCAGAAACTGAAATCAGCTAAACCTGTATTATTATTGGACTGTAGTTAATGATGGTACTAATGGCGAGCAGGATTTTTAAAAAGCTGTTTGACCTCATGATTTGGAGCGTCTTTGACAAGCGCTGCCAACGCTCTGGCGAAGCTCACAGAGACTGTAAAATCTCTATATCGAGTTATCTGTGAAGACTGTGCATTCTACCAGACTCATTTTTAAATTACAACAATGACTCAAACATGGTTCACTGCAAAAACGCAGACAGCTCCGTCAGGCCCAAAGAAGATGCTCACCAGGAGGGGGGATAATGTCTTGTATAAACAGGCTAATACACACTGGAAAAGGAGATCAGAATGGCAAAGAAGAATTCCAGAAAAAATAAGGATAAATTATCTTCCAGGGGACTCAGCCGCAGTTGTGAAAAGGTAAAAAGAAAATCACCAATACAATGACACCATCCCCAGACAATGTGGCAAATCAACACCTGGGCAGACGGCGAAAAGAGTTCTACTGCAGTTTGAAAAGACACCCACACCCGCTCTGAACTTCTCTCCACACAACCATCAACACCTCCGGCAACCCCCCTCTCCCCCACACCTGCAATTCAGATCAGTGAAGAAGAGGTTGCGGCAGGTCTTCCGGAAGCAGAAAAGGAGAAAAACACCAGGCTCAGACTGTGTTACACCAGCCTGTCTGAAAACATGTGCTGACCAACTGGCCCCATCTTCACACAGATCTTCAACAAATCACTGGAGCTGAGTGAAGTTCCCTGCTGCTTCAAACGCTCCACCATCATTCCCGTCCCAAAGAAACCAAAGATAACAGGACTTAATGACTACAGACATGTGGCTCTAACGTCTGTGGTCATGAAGTCTTTTGAAAAACTGGTGCTGGCCCACTTGAAGGACATTACTGGACCCTTGCTGGACCCCTGCAGTTTGCTTATCGTGCAAACAGGTCTGTGGATGATGCAGTAAACATTGGACTGCATTATGTTCTGCAACATCTAGACAGACCAGGGACTTATGTGCGGATCCTGTTCGTGGACTTCAGCTCGACCTTTAACACCATCATCCCAAACCTCATCCTGCCCAAACTAACTCAGCTCTCCATGACCACCTCCGTCTGTCAGTGGATCAACAACTTCCTGACAGACAGGCAGCAGCTAGTGAGGCTGGGAAAATACACATCCAGCACCCGTACGCTCAGCACTGGAGCTCCTCAGGGTTGTATTCTCTCCCCACTGCTCTTCTCCATCTACACCAACGACTGCACATCTAAAAAACCCCTCTGTCAAGCTCCTGAAATTTGCATACGACACCTCACTCATCGGCCTCATTCAGGACGGTGATGAGTCTGCTTACAGACAAGAGGTTGAGCAGCTGGCTGTCTGGTGCAGTCTTAACAACCTGGAGCTCATCACTATCAAAACTTTGGAGATGATAGTGGACTTCAGGAGGAATCCCCCTGATCTCCCTCCACTCACCATCATGGACAGTACTGTGGCTGCAGTGGAGTCATTCAGTTTCCTGGGCACCACCATCTCTCAGGAACTGAAGTGGGACATTCACATAGACACCATTGTGAAAAAGGCCCAGCAGAGGTTGTACATCCTTCGCCAGCTGAGGAAGTTCAACCTGCAACAGGAGCTGCTGAAACAGTTCTACTACGCCATCATTGAATCCATCCTCTGCACACTTCAATAAACTGTCTGGTCAGCTCAGCACAGCACACAAATCTGGACCCTCAGAAGACTTCAGAGGGTAGTCCGGACTGCTGAGTGAATCATTGGTGCAACCCTCCCTTCTTTCCAAGAACTGTACTTATCCAGAGTGGGCAAAAGGGCTGTCAGAATCACTCTGGATCCCTCACATCCAAGCCAACTCCTTTTTGAACTTTTGCCATCTGGCCAGCGCTACAGAGCACTGAACACCAGGACCCAAAGGCCAGGACACAGGAACAGTTTTCCCTCAGGCAATTCCATCTCATAAAACACTTAACAAATAAATGTGGAACAAACACTATTTATACATTATTTATTACATAAATACCCGTTACACCGCTCAAATTTGCACATAAATATACAGACCGTACATACACCAACTGTCTATTGTAAGGATACCTGCACATACAATTGTCAGATTCTTGATATTTTTCTTCTTATTTACTTGTTCTATGTTTTATATTTTAGTTAGTCTGTGTTTTTTCTGTCACTGCATTCTGTTACCGGGGGAAGCTTTCTGTCACGACCCAAACAAATTCCGTTGTATGGTAAATCAAAGACTGGAGATATAATGGCCATCTGATTCTGATATTGTTGGTCACATGCACAGCAAATGCACCACTCGTTGTCATAAATTCTGAAACATGCTCAAGAGTTGCTGTAGGCATATTTGGTAGGCCTCTACTGACCCGTTCCTCCGGGCTGCTTTCATCCAGTTGGAGCGACGTCCTGATCCCGGGAGTGTCTGATTGTACCAAAATACCTTCCACTTCTTAATAATAGACTTCACTGTGCTTCTAGCCATTGGTAAAGCATTTGATTTTTTTTAAAAATCTTTTTGTATCTCCTAATTTGTGGCTGTCCACAAATTTATCCCGGGGTAGAACTTTGACGGTGCTTGCAGACCAATAGATTATATTTTGCTTCAGTTGCTCTACCATGGACTGAAATGCTCCAGGAAAGCTATTTTCATGCTGAGCTAACCAAAATGACACAGCTAATCACAGCTGAAAGTCAAATGGCTTTGTGTGCCATTGAGAAGGTGATTAGCTACACCACATCGTACTCTACATTCTCCTAAACAGAGCTTCAAAGTAAGCATAATAATCCTGCAGAGGTAGAGAAACTGTACATATTTAACTGAATAGTATACTAGCAGTAAACTACCTCCTGGGAGAGTCTACTGTTTAGCAATCAACTTTACCAATTCATACAGAAGAAACAAATCAAACCAAAACCTCAGGTTTACTGACTGTCAGACACATGAATGTCTATTCTTTTTTTCTTTTTTTGGGGCATTTTTGCCTTTATGTACAGTGCATAGACAGGAAGCAAAGTGAAAGAGAGGGGGCAGGATCGGGAAGGGTCCCCAAACCAGGACACCCAAAGCACATATTTTGTGCTTTATGCTAGTACATAGCTATCGCCACCGACCTGAATGTCTGTTATTTTACATTTAAAAGTACCAAGGCTCAGAGGGTAACCACAACCTTCCTCTCACTGGCAACACTTCTTGCCTTCTTCTATGACTACTAGCTATGAGTCTTCCACTGATGTAATTTCCAGCCACAGCTATTAGCCTACTGAAGAAGGATTTTCCAATCATTTGAGCTTTTATGAATAGCGTTTTCATTTTATGAACTGATTTAAACAGATTTTTTCTTCTCACAAACGGTTACACCAGCACCTTTCCTGATCTTGTTGGCAAGCTTGTCTCATACAAATACTCAGAAGCATTCCACCCACCTGACCTTTCTGGCAGCGAAGCTGTAAATTCAGCCTCCTCAATATGCTTTTCAAGATTCATAACTGGTGATCATATCTACTTAATCATAATCTATTAGCACTTTCTTAAATGCCAGCATGAGTTAATATCCCATTTCCATTCCAGCCAGTGAACCACACATGGTCCTTTGGCTGTAAGCCACAGTATGGCCTCTAAACTCTCATAAATTCAATAGAGATAAACTCTGCTTTAACATTTGTTAACAGCTGTTTACCCTGTACATACTGTATGTATGCCATATATATTGTGGGTTATTTATTTTTACACAAGTCCCATCATTTAATCTAAAGTTGAATGTTGTTTAACAAAGTGTATACGGAAAGTATTTATGAGCAAGGAAGACTACTTATCTGGGTGTCATCAAGACAACCTATTAAACAAGTAGTCACCTAGCTGGGAAAGGTTGTTGCTAGTGAGAAAGGAGTCTGTGTTGACATTTTCTCTTTGGCAGTTCTCTCTAGTGAAATGAGTGTTGCCTTTCATGTGTTTCTAGGTCATGCGCTGGTACTCATCCCTTCTGTAGAGGAGACAGTGACTCTCGAAATATAGGGTACTACAGGGCTAAAATGTAAAACGCATGCCATGATTGGTCGATTATGTACAATGTCTGCATGCTATTGGTCAAACTTCTTTTCAGTCTTTTCAGATCGATCGGTGTGTGACAACAAAGTACCGAAAGAGCGATTCAACAGCATGCAGAGTGTCTGCTCTCTATAGCTCACGTGGTACTTTGGTGTCAAACACCGATCAGTCCGCGCAGCACCTCTTCAAGTCGAACACACCTATAACCTGGACAATTTAGGCAATTTAGAAATCCCGGCCAGGACAGTCTGGGGAAAAAAACATGTTGCTAGCATGATTAGCATAGATAGATAGATAGATAGAGTAAATGAGTCTCTGGGAGTTTACATTTGAATTTTGACAGTTGGAGTTTGAAGAGTCTTGGCTCATCTGAACATTCCGTCAATGTAAGTCTGTGATTTTTATGATTTTTAATCTTCATTTTTATGAAAACCGTAAGTCGGATCAGTTAGAATAGTCTGACCCGAGTTTGGGGGTTGTAGCTTTAAAGCTCTAGGAGGAGATACTGACAAAATTTTAGCTCAGAAGAAGAAAAAGAAGCTTAAATAGCAGATCAACTTAATAAAATCTGGTCCTAAAAAAAACATTGCTGGAGTAAAGAAAAACATTTTTTTCAAGAAATGCAATTAGAACTACCTCAATTCTGAAACTTAAACAATCTCTTACAAACTCTCTTTTTTTGTGACAGATGCAACAGAAACCCACCTTATTATAATTTAGTGATTATCACCGGCCTATGAAAGCAAAAAGCCTGAGAAAGCCTTCACATTGCCGATGCACAAATTTATTATGTATTCTGGAACTTAAAGGATGTGCTGAAATTAATGTTGTCATACCAGCATGCAACCCATTTCATCATCCTTGAAAGTATAACTAAGTACAACAATCATTTACTGTATGTATGCTCAATATGCTCAAAATTGCCGTAGATGATCACCATAAAACCAAATGCTAAACACAAGCATGCTCGTTTTTCTTAAACACTGACTGAATCCTGATTTTAGCCAAACCACAAAACTAAATCTAGTGAGAGTAAAACCTGTTGCAGCCTTGCAGGAAAGCAAAGCAGATTTTCAGAACATAGTCAGCTGTTGTAAGAAATTCTATTTAGGTTCAAATAGCAAGTGAACAAAGACATTCTCCTGCCTAATCTAAAAAACAGGTGCAGACTCAATGACCAGAAATAGAAGGGTACAAGAAGTCATATAAGACTGCATGAATAAAATGGCAAACCAAAGTCTATCAGTAACAACAATCATTCCTAATAGGGTTTTAAGCAGTCTGGTCGACACATATGTTATATGTGCTATGGAAGACACACAAAATAATCACCTGACCACAGTGAAAGGCATCGGCACTAATGTGGAACTACTTTGGATTCAAAAGATCTTGCACTAAACTTTTGCAATGTAGACAGTAAATCCCTGTATACACTGTGAAACATGGACCACCAGTGAGTTTGCACTGAACTGTTAATTATCATAATTACAATTTCAAGGGTCTTATAGGCCTACTCAATAGTTTTTTTTTAATACAGTAGCTAAATCAACAAGCAGCAAGTGCCTGTCTGGACATGTACAGTATAATCATTACAGAAGGACTATACAGGGGACACTGGACATACGTGATGGTAAAGACTTGCATGATGGTAAAAATGGCCTGATGTTACTTGAGGCAAGGGTACCAGGGCATTGCCTTTTAGAGTTTTAGCCATAAAAGAAAATGATTTAAACGATGTATCTAGTTGATTCCAATTTAAACTTCAGCTGCTGGAAACTGACACAGACAGTTTTATGATCCATGGGGGGGCGGGCCACATTATCCTAATGGGCAACATGGGCTGCAGCCCAGGGCCCCGAACACTAGGGGGCCCCTGAGTAAATTATCTTTTGCATTTTATATTGGGTTGCCAACCGTTCCGTATAATACGGAATCGTCCCGTATTTAAGGCATCAGTTTGTCCTGTATTTGCAGGCATACGCCGTATTTTTATGACCAAAGGACCATACAAATAACAAATTAATCATTCTTTTTGCACAAATCATTGTTTTATTTGTGAACGTAGCCGTTTGAGGAAGGCTTTAAGACCAAGCAGAATCTTCTGCCGCCTAGTCGCTCCCGCTTCGAGCGGGACTCGTGTTTTGATTTCTACAAATCAGTTTGGTTGAATGCAAAGATGTGATTATTGATCGTAAGCACAACATCAGATAGAAAACATACTACCTTTTACTATTTGCAATAGTTGGACCGAGGCTATGGGATAATCTTCCTTTAGCCTATCTGTGGGAGTGGAGGTAATTCTGACTTTGCTATGACAATCTGGCGCTTCTGAATCAGCTACTGTTTTGTTATTAGTTTAAGTATTTGCTATTGACTGCAAAATGTGCGGAGTGTTTGCTAGCCTCATTGTGTGGGTGCTTGCTTGTTGGAGCGAGCGAGGAGAGAGCGAGAGGGGGGGTCACATCACAAACACATACAAGCTTCATCACTGTGTCTGTCACGCGACTCTGTTCCCCTTTCGGGCTCTGTCTACATTTATTTTAAAAGATGAAGCTCACGATTATGGTAAAGGGCGTTACATTTCCGACGAGTGCTAGTGGTGTTCGGCCAATCACAATGCACTGGGTCAGCTGGCCAATCAGAGCAGACTGCGCTTGTCAGAAGGAGGGACTTTGTAGAAATCAAAGCGTTTGAGAGAGGTGGGGCATAGAGGACCTACAATAATGTACAGTATTTGAAAAATAATGTGTTTTTTGAACATTAAAGCACGTCAACATATTCTGTTACACCAAATACACCAAATAATGATCTTTAAAAAAGCATCATATGACCCCTTTAAAACTAAATTGAAATCTTATTTTCTTACCTTGGCTTAACTTTGCATGTTAAATTATCTTTTGATTTTACTGATGTTATTCTTTTTTCTGGCTTTATTTTATTTGTACAGCACTATGGTCAACATGCTGTTGAGTTTATCGGTGCTTAATAAATTCAAATACCTGAGGGAAGATGTCTTTCACTATTGTAAGTTAAATAGAGATTTTAAAATGTCTATAACTTCTAGCACATTATAAGAAGAGCAGGAAGAAGCCCTTTCAGTTGTGAGTGATATTTAATTTTATTTGCTGGGCTGTTGCTGATTTGTAAGATTACTCTATAGTATTGTTTAATTTATGTACATAATTTTTTGCCTCCTATGGGATTATGACGTGCATCATGATTCTTGGATTTTCATTTTAGGCGGGCTCAGCCCTCGATGAGAGTATAATAATAAATAAATGAATAAATAAAATAAAAATATTTGACGAATTGGGTAGGGTGGTATACTAAACTTATTGCAGTATTCCACTGTATTGCATAGATGGGTATAACATTTGAGTAATGAATACGCCAAATACAAGTCTTGCTAATCTCTCTCTCTCTCTCTCACACACCACACACAACACACACACACACACAACACACCACACCTGTTTACTGTACAAACACAAAATTATACTGTTTGCATTTCTACAAAGCTCTTTCTTTAGCTCAAGTAGCCTATATACAAACCGCTTTCTACACTGAAAAAAATGTTTCATTCATCAAATTAAAAAAATTTAGGGTAATGATTCACATCTATATTTTTAACTTGAGCACCTGTCTTTAACAGTTCTGTGCTTAATGTATGGTTAATGCCCAAGCGGCAAATTCCCTCTCTCTCTCGTGAAGCCAACAAGGAAGTGACTTAAACTGTAATTCATCAACTGGCTGCTAGAGGCTGGCTGCAAAAGGGAGTCAATCCCATAGACTCCCCATGTTAAAATGCCCAAATTTACAGCAGAAAAAAACATGTTTACAGCTTGGTTCAAAAAAGTGGTTTTGGTCTATATAGTTCATTTTGCCCTTCATGACAACTGTGAGGGGGTTAAGTTTTTTATTACTCATCCATTTAAATTATATTAAGCATTAAAGTTCTGCATAATTAAGGGCGTAGCCACTAGAGTGACAGGTGGATTGCCGCTGCCGACACTGCCGTCGAGCTAGGTGGGCATGCTTTCAGCAACCAGCTCCCACCTCTTTACCCATTTTCAATTATCTGGGAGTGATGCGCGGTGACGCGCTGCCAAGATGGCAAAAAAACGCTCGTCGAAAGTCTACGGCAGTGGTTCCCAAACCTGTCCTTGAGGACCCCCTGCCCTGCACATTTTGTATGTCTCCCTAATCAGACACATCCAATTTAGTTATTGCAGTCTCTACTAACGAGCTAATAAGCGGAATCAGGTGTATTAGATAAGGGAGACATACAAAAGGTGCAGGGCAGGGGGGCCTACAGGAAGGTTTGGGAACCGAACGGTCTACGGGTGACGTCACGGACACTACGTCCATGTTTTTATACAGTCTATGTTAATGCCACATGCACTGTAATATGTTTAATATCGAAAGTTAAATTTTCAAATGAAAATAGCTAAATGATCGTTTTATAAAGTAGGCTATGCGTTCATATAAGGGCTACATTTTCGCTGGAGGAAACAGCTGTGGTGTGATGAGGGGTGAACGGAGCCAAAACTTTACAGTAGATGGAAAACAGATTGCTCCCTCGTGACCTTTTGTAAACTGTATTTATGACAAAGAACTGCACAGATACAGATATTATAACAATCTATCGATAAACACACATATTGTCCTCAGTTTCTCGCTCTGCGTCACCGTGGTCTGCGGATTGAAGAATGCGCTGAAAGACAGGGAGGAGTCGAAGTCTGCCGCCGTTTTCATATGAAATTTAAAGGGAACTGAAGCAATCAAGAATTCGTGTATAGTTTATGGAGCTAATCGAGCTAAAGCCCCCTTAAAAATGGCCTAGCGACGCCCATGGTGTGCACTGGTTGTTTTTATATCACAAGTTATTGTGCAGCATCTTTATACAGTGATCGCATTTTTTATTTTGGTTGGCATGTAACGGAAGCCCAGGGCCCCGCAAAGGCTTAATGCGGCACTGGGTAAAGGGATACTCTCAAGTCGATGGTTTCTGTTCCTGATGCTTAACCTGTTGAAAGAATGCCTTGGTATTTCTTGAATGTTGTTAAAAACTCTTTAGCTTATATAACCTTCACAACAACAACTGCTTTTACTTAAACAAATGGAAGAGACACAGTGTGACTCAAAACATTTTTTATTTCTACCCAGACAGATGCCAGTCACACCTAACAACACTGATCGAAACTGCCATTCATTTACACCAAAATACACACATAATGATGGATGTAAAGACATCATAGAGGATTGTGAAGATATTTCACTTGAACTTGGCCTTCATTTAATCTGTTTTGTCTATTATCTAACATGTATTTCTTCATGTTCAATGTCAATTATCAGTTGTATTCATCTAATAACTGTTGTTAGACCTAATTGACATGACCTTTTTTTTTAACATAAAACCCTTAATTGAGGCTATAAGGTCTTATAAAACCAGGCAGACAGAGGGGTTAAAAACACTCTAAAATCTATTATTAAAAAGGTTCTTTATCACACCATTAAGGTCATATAGAATTTTCAAAACATGGTTCTTTATGGAACCTTATAAAGAGTTCTATTTAGCATTTAAAAGGGTTCTGCTTGTGTAACAAGCGAAAACCCTAATCTGACTCTCTTTAGAACCATTTGTCTTAAGAGTGAACATAAGGCCACATATCCTAGTAGTGCATGCACATATGTGTACTCCTATGAGATGAGTCTATACATATTTGAGCCTAAACCCTACTGCATAAATGCTTTTTGTATAGCAACAGTTATCTACATTGATTTCAAACACATTTTTCCACATTTAAGCAAAATAATTTGGTAACCGCTATTGAGTAAACTTAAGGCAAGTCTCAACTATATTATTAACCATTTAAGTGAAAATTTGGAATACTGTTCTCATAAGTTGTCATATTGATTTCTCATACTCGCACAAAAGCACACTTTTCTTATTTGTTTCTGTATATATACTGCCAATTAGTATGGTCAATCTCATGCATTCAATACTATTTGGTTTTGAGTAATAAATTGCATTTGTCATTCCATGCAAAACTTGGATGTTATTAAAGAAGTTGACGCTGCTATGCTTTAAACTCTTTACCGCATTAAAAGCTATTTCCTGAATGTTTCAAAATTTGCTTGGCATCCTATTTGCACGTTCCTGCAAATGTTGCCAAATGCCAACCGTGACGACCGCTCTGCTGTCCCACACAGCTCAGCCTTGTATAGGTAAGAGGTATAGTCTTGTAACAGCCTACAAAAGACTTGAACTATATATATATACTTGCTCACATGTCCATAGCTCTTACAGGACACGTTACATATGTTTGTGTGGTGCAAGTGATTAAAAAAAAGTCAGAGGGTGGGGTTAATCTTTCTTTGTTCATTTATGGTGAACAACCCTATAGAAAAATGTTGTAAGGCACAATAGTGTGAATGACCTGTACGTAGATGTGTGTCATGTAGAGTACATTCAGGTTTCATTTACACAGTCTAAAGTAAAGAACTCTGTATATGACAGTACTGTCAGTAACGTGGCAAACTGCTTTGGAGGAGTATGTATGCAGTGGGGCAGCTTGGCTTCACAGACTCTTTAAATTTAAAATGCATTAGGATGAAGTTGACAACTTCAAACCTGCTGTGTTTTTACTGCTTTGGAATAGCTGTAAATAGTCTGAGATCAGCAGCCCATCAAGGCTTCCCTACAGCAATAATTGATAGCCACAAACCAGCCAACAATTATCAAGCTTAAATAACCTCGGGGGGATGTAGTGTTTAGTTCCAACATAAACAGCTAAAGCAAAACATGATTCATAGAGAGCATATAGTGTTTTGAGTTCTAAATTAAAAGAAAGAAGTGCATTAAATGTTGTAACATGTTAAATGTCAAAACCCATGGAAGTGCCCTCACTTAGAGCTGACAAGTTATCATTTTGCTTTGTAACCATTGCTAACTTTTAAGTCCAAGTCAACTTTTTAAATTATCATCCATAAACTGAATAATTCATCTGCATAAGGTTGCAATAGACAGAATAATCTTTTCAGTCTACGTTTTCTTTAAGCTTTAAATGTTTTATTTTTGTGTATCTTACTGTGGTACATGTTTGAAGGAAAAAGGTCTAAATCTTTTTATCACCACAGTCATCAAGACATCCAGGGTTTGCTTTTATTGGCCATGATCCATACTAGGTCCTGAATTACAATACAGTAGTGACCCTAATCAAATGCCTCCTGACACGTGAAAAGCATCTGAACCTGACATACCTTTCACTATATGGTTTCCGCAGTCAAAACAACATTTATTTATGACCACGCCAACTGATAACATGGAGTTCGAACAAACAGCTGCAAGCTTAGCGCAGCATCAACTCATTACCTTTCATATATATGGCTTATTTTAGTTTACTGCAGTTCTGAGCTTTGTACATTTGTACACTAAATCATTTATTTAATATAAACTATTAATTGCAACAGATGCTATAGCATGATTAAGTCTGAGGACCTTTATCAATGTATTGATAATAAGCCTATATATATATATATATATATAACTCTATATAAGTGAAAGGTGAAGTAAAATGTAACAAATAGGTTCCTCATACTCGGAATTTAAAACCCATCCAAGTGCACACCCGGAGCAGTGGGCAGCATGTGCTGTGGCACCCGGGGAGCAGTTGGGGGTTTGGTGTCTTGCTCAAGGGTCTCACCTCAGTCGTGGTATTGAGGGTGGAAGAGAGCGCTGGTCATTCACTCCCCTCACCTACAATACCTGCTGGTACAGAGACTCGAACCCGCGACCTTTGGGTTACAAGTCTAACTCTCTAGCCATTAGACCATGACTGCCCCTAAACACAGTATATTAAACTCTATAGAGTTTAATTTAATAGTAGCTTTGTTGTATTGAACTAATCAGTCTAATTTGTTGCACAATTGCTTATGAGTAAACCTCTAGTGAAAGATTTCAACGCTTACCTCTGTAATATTTTCTAATAAGTGGACTGCTGCAGTGTAAATGAGGTTACCTTATAATGACTCATGGATCATTTGATATTTTTATATAACAAGGTAATATAATCATTTTTATTTTATCACTGTAACATGAAGTTAAAGAAAATTAAATGGAGACTCCAAAGAGAAACTGCCTGGAATCAGTCATTAAGTTTTTTTTCTCCGAGGGACATCACAAGCTTATTTCCAGATATTGGTTTGATTTGATATGTGGTTATAGTCAAAAAATTGGATACAACCAGTCGAAGGACTGGTACATGACATATTATTGGAAGTCCACCCCAGAAATCTCTGTGATAAGTTCATTCTGACCAGCTCTGAGAAATAGCAACCACGCACTGTCCGATTGCAACTGAACCATTATTATATTGACCTAAATAACTGTTGAGTAGCTTCAATAATCCATGAAGTGAAGAGGACCATTATTTACCCATCGTACCTGATTCACGCGTGACAACTTCCAGACCGCTAAACTCCTGGGCTAAGTTTAGTCCTCCCTTGGGCTAAACACCGCCGTTTGTTATATTGCGCCCCCATATGTTCAATTTAACATTAAGCTATTTGGAGTTTAAAAAATAGTATAAAAACAAATGTACTTTATACTTCTAATTATATTTTGTAATTGTTAATATAAGTTTCACTTGAAAGAAACTGGATGTTTTGAGGTAGGTATGAATATTTTTATTTCTGTAATCAGTGAACCAAAGTAGATCGTTCTTGTCTCATTGGCGGAGTTTCTATAAGGTATGTCACCATCTTGTGGTCAGTGGAGGGACTGCATATTCGATTAACTAATGTGAACACTTATTTTTTTATAGGGGTTAATGTAATTTGAGTAGACTACATTGGGGGGAAAAACAAACGTTGCAATTATCTTTTTTATTATGTATATTCTGTAGTTTGTATATAGTTGTGTTCAGCAGTTTAGTAATGTATGTGTGCGGTAGTAATGTAGGCTATGAGTGAAATGAATGAGTAAACCTTTATCAGCCTGACTGTTTGTTGTTTTAAGAACAACAGTCTTTATGATTATGACTGTGTACACAAAGCATGGGAAGACTTAATCACTGAAGAAGAATATTGGGCAAAAACCGAAAGTGAATGATAGGGACCTTCAAACACTGAGAAAGAAAGACTGTGTCCAAATAACAGAACTACTGCAGCGAAAGTGACAGCAAATCTCAACATTCACATTGAAGACCCTGTTTCCACAAAAACCAACCAGAGAGAACTTCAAGCATTCAAAAGCTGTAATTGCTAAAACTTGAATCACAGACACCAGTACTAAAGAGCAGTTGGCTCATCAAGATGAAATTTAGCGTCTGCCCTGGCCAGATAAATCATCTGACATGAAAATCATCAAACCACTGTAGGCAGTTTTGGAGAGAACAGTAAGAAGCTGATTCTCTTCTTCAGCATCTCTGAATCTGTTAGCAGATTTTCTGATGGACGACATTCTACTGGAGACTATTCAGAAGTTGTATGAATCTATTCTGAGAATGTTGGAAGTTGTATTAAAGGCTAATGAAGGTAAAACACCTTAATAATGAAATATTGCCCATAATATTTCCCAGGTGTTTTCATTATTATTATTTTAACCCTGTGATTATAATATAAACAATAGGCCTACACTGTAAAAAGTCATTAGTTGAACTTACTAGGAAAACCTGTGGAAACTGATTGCCTCAAATTTCTCAAGCAAATTAGTTTATCATTTTTGAGTTAATAAAACTTACTGTAACTTTGTATATGTAACTTGTGTATATGTAGAGGTTACCAGAAAACTTGAGTGTTGCTAACTCAATTTGACAAGTTCAGCCAACTTAGAGATGTAAGTTAAGCTTAGTGCACAGAACTCAAACAAAACAGTTCTCTTAACAAGTCTGCTTTGTTCACATTACTAGACAAATATGTGGAAACAGATTGCCTTAAATTTCTCAAGTAAGCTGTACTCAAAACTTAAAGTTGTTAATACAAAGACAGAACCCTATGTTAGCACACCGAGGCCTTTTTGTTAAAAAAAAAAAGAAACTGAAGGTGGATTTGTGGCTAGAAAAATAAAGTAAAAAAGGCGTAACAATGTTACTTTAAGTCATTTTTTAGGCATGCTATCAAATCAACAATTTAACACTAAGAAAAATTGCACATACTGCACTCGGGAAATAAATAGAAAAAAAACAAACATCAACATCCATTTTATGACACCTTGTAAATCTAGATTTACCATTTTCTAGAATTTTATTTTTCTAAATCAATAATGATCAATCATGAACAATTACGCTGAAAAATGCTCCATCACGCCACAATTACATCTTTCTACATCAGAAGATTTTTTTCAGAGATTGCATTCTAGTTTCAGCCATTGAATGAAATCAAAGGTGTACTTCAGTACTGGAGGATAATATAATTTCATAGCATAAATTCAAGTCCAAAGATCAGGCATATCTTGGGGAGGATTTTCCGGATCATCCAATACAATTGTACCTTCCAAATTTATTGCTGTAGACATGGCATTAAATGCAGTGAGTTAGGTATGGCTCTAGAGTCCTCAGCTCAGGGATCACTGTCAGTAGGCCGACTGACATCTCTTCTTCATCATAGTCCAAGAAACAAGAATACAATATGACAAAAAATAATTACATTTTAAGAGTACATATTCAAGTTAAACATTTGCAAACAAATTAATATCTGTGTATTATGTTTAGATATAAAGGCCTTTTCAAACTGAGCACAGCAGTGGATCCCAGATAAAAAATAAAAAAAGACATTCAATCTGTTGTACAAAAAGACAAGACAAACTGAACAGTATGCCAGCTATACAATAATCTATTCTGAAACTGCTGCTTTGACATTTGAAAAGTGTTTAAAAAACAGCATTTTGGTTCAATACTGACATATATTATTATCCTTTTTATTCTCTTTTGTGTGGTTTCTAAAGACGACCAGAAAACCATGATCAAGAGAGCACCCTCATAGGCCATGTCTTAAACGAGTGGTTTTCACGTCTCTATCACTCATATATTAGACTCTTTGTTTTTGTTCTCTTGCTTATCTGATTTCTTTATTTCTTTCAAACCTCCTTTTTGATTTTTATATTTCTTTCACTTACTTACCTTTATTCTTTTCTGTCCTTCCTTTCTGACTTCTTTCCTCTTTGTGTTGTTTCCTTTAC
Source organism: Sinocyclocheilus anophthalmus (assembly GCA_018155175.1). Lineage (NCBI taxonomy): Eukaryota > Metazoa > Chordata > Actinopteri > Cypriniformes > Cyprinidae > Sinocyclocheilus > Sinocyclocheilus anophthalmus. The sequence goes on from JADLZN010001923.1 coordinate 93,847, forward strand.
TCTTCCTTCATCTAAATTGTCAGACTCCTTGTTACCTAATTTCTTTCTTCACATTATTTTTCTTACTCTTATTTAAAAAGGGTTCACCCAAAAATGAAAATTCTGTCATTAATTACTCTCTCATGTCGTTCCAAACCAGTAAGACCTTCATTCATCTTCGGAACACAAATGAAGATATTTTTGATGAAATCTGAGAATGCTTGTAAACAAGGCACAGTGCATGCGTGTTCTACATCAGAACGCCGGCTCCTGCGTCAGCAGCACCACACATGTGTCGTGCTACTCTCTTAACGATGTCCTTTCTTTCTTTCTGGGTCTTGAACGTGGTAGTTGTGTTGCTGTCTATGCAGAAAGCTCTTGGATTTCATCAGAAATATCTTAAATTGTGTTCCGAAAATGAACAAAGGTCTTATAGGTTTGGAACGACATGAGGGTGAGTAATTAATGACAGAATTTTCATTTTTGAGTGAACTAACCCTTTAAGTATTTTTTCTCTTCTTTCCAACTCTGTTCTTTTATTATACATTCCCTTTCCTTTTTTCCTTAGAAGTTTTTTTTTTATTCCTTTCTATCTTATATTGTTTCTGTGTCCTGATTTTTTTCTTGCCAGGTCTCAAGAATTGTCTGCATTACACTAAATAACCAGAATATAACAGACAAAATTACTTACAAAACATGTCTTGTAAAATCAGTAAGGTCCTTTTCAAGGAAGAGTGGAAGGCCGTGGAGAACTGCTGTTCATCGCCCATTGATGTCAGATGTCTGTACAATTATTTAAAAAACTCATATTTAATATCACTCAAAGCACAAGCATTCAGCATAACATATAATGAATATCTACTTATTCTGTGCAGGGTTTCACAAAACTGCAAAGTATGATTTTTCATTAAGCACACCTATGTGAATAAGCATATACTATGTGGAAACATGGAATTGGAGAATTTTCATATTCCATAGCTTCCATATTTTAATAAGTTTTTCAGCAGTTGAGCTCTCTTTTCACTCAATAAACAAGCAGAACTTCCACTTCCACTGCATGAGTTTAAGTCCCCAAAAAAAGAGCACATAAAATATGACAAGAAAATGGTTATAATTAGTGCTGGGCATTGACGCACATTTAAAAACTATTTTAAATGAAGTTTCTACTCCAAATAATTTTCTGAAATATAAACATTTAAACAGTGGTTGTGATGATAACTTGTTTTCATGACATTTGTTCAAACATTAAATGCTGAAAAACGGATTACATAAGACATGATAAATTTCATTAAGTTGTACTGTATCGCTCAACATACTTTATGATGCTTACTCACACTCACGTTTATTTCATGTTATAACTAGCAGTAAAGAGGAAGATCGATGTTTGTAAGCCACTGGCTAGCTAGTACGCTAACTGACGGTTACAGTAATGCTCGTCAGTAAAAACTAATAAAATCTGCCTTTTCTTTTCCTCAAAAACGATAGCACACACTGTGACAATATAGTTTATAAGTAGATCACCAAAAACTTACCTAATCTTGCGGCCACATTTCAAACACGATCTGACTCTGAGTTCAGTTCGTTGTCTTCTTCTGGTGATGTTTTGTTTAAACCAACCTTCCGCCACCTACTAGTGCACTTCCGCCACCTACTCGTCTAGAGTTATTAGAGCACATAGTGGGATTTAATCCAACAAACTAGATGCTCTTAAGTACTGTTTACTAAAGTTGTTTAGTTTAACTATTGCATCCACCTGAAAGTTCACATAACACAGTGTAATTAAGTAAATTCAACAAATTTGTAAAAATCAGTTATGTTTACTCGCTTTTCTTTAGTAGATTCAGTGATTACTTTTTACAGTGTATTAAGGTTCTGTATTATAGTTTTCCTTATTTTATAGGTTTTTACATTTACAAACTAGCAAACACTAGTCATGCACTAAACATATTACATAACGGGGCTGAGATGACGGAGGAAGAAGTGCTATAGGACTCTAGACGAGAAGCAAATCAAAGGTGATTATCTGAGTAGAATGTGAATGTCTTTCATCATATTTAATTTTCAATGTCTTTCATCATATTTACAGTTGTTTTAAGGGCATAAAGAACTGAACTACTGAACAGTATGCACTAGAAAACGCACAGAAATGCAGATCTTTTGTTTCATTAAAATCAGCAACCACAATAAATAAATACCTAGCCTTGGCCTATAACTTTTAAGAAACTGTTCAATATTTCTCAGCATGCCATTAGCCGATCAAAATTCATTGTGTTTATTTGTTTAAACCACTTCATTTGTGCAACTGCAGTTTAAACAATGGCTTTGCCGGAGAAGAGGCCCTAAATGACAGTAGCAGGAAATCATCCCGATTATCACTGATAAAACATTATGAGACACTCATGAATAATGTCAAGAGTTTATAAAAGATAGTAGTTGGTCAGGCCCAAAGAATCTTTTATTACATACCACAAATCTGCCTATAAAGTACATGTTGTTGTGAATTAAGAATCAACTGAACCCCTTCTACTAGTTGCTGGAGTGGTGTCTTTCTTAAATGACAGCAAGCCATGAACTCTGTTACACAGAGGTGTTCGCATTATAGCTCCACCAGACATGTAGGCTGCCACATGATGCACGAGAATATAAGTTACTTTCTATTTTACTTACAAAAATAAGTTTGCATTCCTCTGCCTTCACTGAACAAGAGTTCCATAGATCTTTGTTGGCAATGATTGATCAATACATATGTAAACCCTATTTAGGTTATCATATACAAATATTTATATAAAATTAGTTCGACACAAATTGCAACATTTTTCCTGTACAAGAGCAGTGATAAGTCCACATCGAATGAATCACAATTCAACAAATTGTGCAAAATAAGGAAAACAAAAACATTCATCAACATAACTTAAAGGCATCTGGCAATTTGGCGGGTATTTATATCAAAGATAAAGCTTATGTTCAGTATCAATAGCCATGAAAACAAAACTGCTATGACCACTTTTATTTGTACACGGCTAAAATCTCTGACAGATTCATGCTCCACTTCACAACCTGAATTTGTCTTTTAAAGTGCATGCAATAATACCAGTAACTCGGACAGAACTGATTCAATGTAATAAATCCACATCCTGATAAAACTAATGCCAATTAATTTAAGATACTGAACAATCAATACATTTTGTTTTTTGTTCTTTTTTCCCCTTTTTCTAAGTAAAAAGAAATAAAGCGTGGGTTCCACAATATGAAATCATAATTAAATGCTCTTAATGTATTCACCATATTTTAAAATCCGACACTGCTTCAAAATCTGCTTCTGCGTAAAGTTTTCATCAACAGTTGTCACATTCTCTGTGATACATAAAAAACAGCTAATAGCCACGGTGAACACGCAGGACACATTCTACAGTCGTAATGTCCTTTGATGACACCAAAGGCATTTCACACTTCATATCCACCTTACATGATGGGATCATACTTAACATATCAAAGTGCTTACTTGTACTAAAATATCCTGAATTACTAATTTAATACCAAAAGTGGGACAATGGCATGGAGAAAAGGTCAGTTTGTCTAGATATCTCTTCTTGGTTTCTAAGCTCAGTGATGCATCACCAAACCGCTTTTGTGTCTGTGGCTGTTTAGTTTCTCCTCTCAGAATTTCAGCCAAGTTCTCAGAGCCGATATGAGTTATAAGATATTGATCCAGCATTGTCACTGTTTGGGTGATCTTGGTAAATCCAACAATCAGGGACAGTGCAGGCACAATGTGTCCAAAGACATCAGTGTTGAACAGTCCCTTGACTTCCGTTGGATCATCTGGCCTCATCCTTGGGAAAGTCAAATGAGGCCAAGCTTCCGAATCCTAGCCGCGCACTCTCCGAATCAAACATCTCCAGTTCTCGCTCTTGACGCTCAAATAAATGCTTGATTTTTTCAGTCCTTTCCTTGTGAAGTGAGGCCAGCTCTTCTTCAATCTGTGGACAGAGGTGTGGGCAGACTGTTTACTAGGTATTCTCAGGTATTATTTATTTATTTGACCAGTTATGGGCAAATCTATCCTATGAATTACAGAGGTTCATTTAATGCACAAAAAATTTAAATAAAAAAACGTTCTCACCTTCTGTTCCAAGTGAGCCCGGCGCAAGGACCCCTTCTGTTCCAACTTCTGCACCTCATGCTCATGTTGGGCCTCCATCTGCGCCTTCGTTTTGTTCTGATAGGCATCGAGGAGCTCCATCTCCTGATGTAGCTGCTGCCTTAAAGCCTGACATTCAGCCTCCTGCTCTTCATCTAAACGTAACTGAGACAGTTACATGCTGCAATCATTATCTCAAACACTGAGGGGGGTTATTGCATTGTTAATATTGTTAGCTAAAATCATTTAAAAGCAATCATTTTTATTACTTGAAATAAAATAAAATAAAACTTATCTAAATACACTAAACCTAAAACTTAATAAAGACTATATAGATATTTACAAAATATGACAAAATGCAACAAAATTACTAAAACATTAACTAAAATTAAAATGAAAACAGAAAATACAGAAATAAAGCCAAATTTAAAATTTCAACAAAAACTATGAGTATATTATATATGGTTTGATGTAGATTGTATTGAGTAATGCCTCATCTTCTATTGTAGCCCTTAGAAACAATATTTCATTTATAAGCAGCAATATAACATTTAACAATAAGATCCGTTTTCATTTGGAAAACTGATGGTGTAAGTAGAATTTTTGGCTTGGTTGTGGAAAGTCATTTCCCTCTATAGCCACTAGAGGGAAACCTCTCAAATGGTTTTGGCCAGTAGCTGCTTTTTGAAATGTTTCTCACTAGGAAATGTGAAAAAAGATATGGAAACTATCTCTATTTTATCAGGTTCTCTCCAGTTCCAAAGAAGCAATGTTAAAAACGTTCTTGTATAAATCCTAAACTTAGTGAATACTGTATGTTTCAACAGATTCATCAGGTGAAAGGTCTAAGATTCAAGTTCATAACCTAGGATACAAGCACAAATTGTGTGGATTCACCATTAAAGGGTCGCTTTCGTCTGGTGCCTGTGTACTTTACCAATTGAGAGGCCATCATCTCATTAATGCTTTGCTCATATTGCTCTGCCAGCTGTGCAAGCTTGCGGGTCTGTTCTTCCTTCAGAGACTTCAGGATGGCTTTGTGGTCACTCTTGGGGGAGACCTCTAGCTGATGGTTCCTCAGAGCTTTGTACTGCTTGTTCTGCACCTTACAAGTATCTTGGAATTGCTTTTTGATCTGCATTTCCAATGTCTATAATGAGAGGAGATTCCTTAGGTTTTTTACAATGCATCATACAAAAGCTCAATTCAATTGTGCGTTTCGCTTTTCTCTCCTTCATGTCCATTTTCTTTTCTTTTATATTTTTCGTTAGTTCTACCTACCATTACAAATTGTACAGTTTACCTTAAGGTTCCTGGGCTGCTGTCGGCGTTCCAGTGCATGCTTCCTGTGTAGCTCCCTCTGCCGTCGACTGTTGTACTCCTCCTGGTTCTCCAGTTCAGTTTGATGCTGGTGGCGCATCAGCTCAAAACGTAGCCTTTGTAAGGTTTGTAGTTGCCGCTGTTCCAGCTCTTGGGTGGACTCATCCTGCCTGATCATCAATGCATGCTCCATTTCTTTTTGTGTCTTCTTCTTGTTAAGCTCCTTTAACACAAAGAGCAAGTCATTTATGAATAATATTTAAATAGTTTGAACGACATCAACAAAAAAAGATAAGGTTTTTAAAAAAGGATGAGTGTAAAAATTAAGATCTTTGTGGGGTTTGTGTGTGTGTGTGTGTGTGTGATTTTGGAAACAGATTTCAGACTTGAACTTGCAAAAGAAACATCAACAGTATATATCATTATATATGATATACACAAACTACCTTTCAGCAGCTTGGGGTAAGTAAGATTTGTTTTTGAAATAAATTAATACTTTTGTTTAGCAAGGATGCATTAAATTAATTCAAAGTGACAGTAAAGACTTTAACAATGTTACAAAAGATTTGTTTCAAATAAATGCTATCCATTCATTTAAGAATTCTTAGAAAATATCCCATAAAAATAACAGTTCCACAAAAGTTGTAAGCAGCACTTAAAATTAAAACTGTTTTCAACATTGATGATAAGAAATGTTATTTAAGCACCAAATCAGCATATTAGAATGATTTCTGAAGGATCATGTGACAGTGAAGACTGATGGAAATTCAGCTTTGCCATCACAGGAATAAATTACATTTTAAAATGTATTCAAATAGAAAAGAGTTATTTTCAAATGACATGAATACAAATAACATACAGCCAAACTTTTGAATGATAGTATATATGTATATTTTTTTTTCTTCAAACATTAACCTGGAGATCACTCAGATGCCTAAATGAAACCTCAAAATTCACAAGAACAAAACAATGTGCTTGAGACTTTCTTTGTTGTGACATATTATTTCTTGCCTCCCGAATTTGCTCTTGTTCAAACTCATGCTTCTTGATAAGGCTTCTTCTTTTCAGAGCACGGCAGCTCCTTTCGTAAACCAGTCTTTGCTGGTTCAGCAGCTGGGCCTCCTCCTCAGCCTGGGAGTGCTGCATTGTTTCCTTATGCCGTGACAAGCGCTCCTGTTTCTCCTCTTTTGGTGTGTCGGAGTCTTCATTCATTTCCTATTGTATACAGATCAAATTAGATGAATCTGACTGCAAAAATGGGTCAATAGAATATAGCCGTTTACAGGTACAATTGGTCTGACATTGTTCAGGGCCCTGTGACAAAGGAAGAGTGGGTCCTATACATAAAAAGCTGTCCTGGGTTTGTACTGTGTTCTGTGAATTTATTGACTGTCCTGATCTCACCTCTTTCATTCTTTCTCTGCATAGTCTGTACTGCTTTTTCTGTGTGTCCAAGAAGGTGGTCAGTTCCTTCTTCTGCTGGACCAAGATCTGTTGCTGGATTCTTTTTTCTTCAGCTGCCGAGGCTTTCATCTTTTGAGAGACAAAAGAAATAACATCTGGTTTTGCAGCATTAACCACAAAAAAATTTTTTTTAAAAATCATCTAGGCCCAAAGGAGGATAAGTATCACAAAACGTTCACTGTGGTCAGCTGTGCATTAGTAAACTGACAATATTTTGTCACCATGGTGATTTGAATAATTTAGTTAAAAATAAATTTTTATAATCATTTATATGATCCAAATACAGCAGGGTCCAAAATTCTGAGACTACTAGTGAAAATCTCTATTTATGTTTTTTTTTATTACAAATAATGAAAATGCATTTTAACTGCAGAATTTCTTTCACCTTTTGTTTTAATCACAGCAGTACTCAAGCTGACCGCCTGTACAAAGGACTTCATGTGATCAATGTCCCAAATGTGCTTGTTTGATAATACTAAATACTGGAAAAACTTAAATATTGCATCATAATTTGAATTCATAACATTTCTTTGTTAAAACTTTCTGTTTATTTCAAAGTTCAAATTAGATTTTGCATTCCAGGGTTTTAATGTGGTCTCCAACCTTTGGACCCCACTGCATGTTCACCATATGTGACCCTGGACCACAAAACCAGTCATAGGAGTCATAAATAAGCTTTCCATTGATGTATGGTTTGTTATGATAGGACAATATTTGGCCGAGATACAACTATTTGAAAATCTGGAATCTGAGGGTGCAAAAAAATCTAAATATTGAGAAAATCGCCTTTAAAGTTGTCCAAATGAAGTTCTTAGCAATGCATATTACTGATCAAAAATTAAGTTTTGATATATTTTCAGTAGGAAATGTACAAAATATCTTCATGGAACATGATGTTTACTTGAAAAGAAAAATCGATAATTTTGACCCATACAATGTTATTTTGGCTATTGCTACAAATACACCCAAGCGACTTAAGACTGGTTTTGTGGTCCAGGGTCACATATATATCGACTTACAGACAAAAATGGGACATCTTGTAAACTTTTCATGACCCTGTCCACAATGTGTAAAGCAGGAGCACACACCTCCTTGTCCAGTTGTGCAGCTTGCTTCTTGGCCAGCCGCTCCAGTTCAATGTAGGTGTTATTGGCCTGGGTCTCCACTTCCTTCTGCAGCCGGAGCTTGTGCTCATCCATCTCGGCCTTTAGCCTGTTCTCCAGGGCGATCAGCTGCTTCTGGTGCTGCCGCCGCATGCGCTTATACCCTGACATCTGCTCACGCCGCACAACTTCCTGCTCATGCTCCTGGATCTGCTCACTGACCTGCAAACACAGTGTGTTGGGGGTCAAAGGTCAAGTAAGCTAAGCAAGAAAATGAAAGTTTTTTTTCTCTCTTTTCGGCTTTTAAACCATAAGATGTGAGATCTTAAGATAACTATAAGTTAGAAGTTTTCTTTAACCTTATAATGACCAGTTCTGTAAAGTAAGTGACTTTCTTGTCATTTCTTTAATATAATGATTTATTCATAATTTTCAAAATGTAAAAATATGTAACCATATATTAATTATTATATAACCAGTAAAAATTAGTGTATACTTGATCTTGTTTGTGCAGTTTATTGGCGCCATCAGAGCAATTATGAATATAATGATCTGCATTGTTTGATATATTAGGCATTTCAATTTTCTATAAAATATTTTTTAAAGTTTGTTTTTTGTTGCATGATGTCACAAAATGGATCAATTAAAAAAAACATACAGAACATAACAACAGAAGCTACTGAATACATGAAAAGTTGATGCATAATGAGTTCATCAATATCAAAATTTTAGTTTAAAATTGATATGCATGCATAAAGAAAAGTAAATTATAGATTGTTTAACTATACATATAGATTTGCCCTTTTGGTATTTCACTGTTTTTAATCACATTATAATAATGATTAGTTCATTATAAATGATCCCTGTGGTGTGGTAAATTAATTTTGATAGTAAAAATATTCCATGTAGTTTTCATTTAATATGAGATCATAAAAACTACATGCATACAAATAAAAAAAAAAGCAAAATTCGGAATAAGGAAAAAAAAAATCATTTTAGATGTTACATTTCAGCACGTCAGACTACCAGATAGTATGAAGCCTGCCTAACACATATCATGAGCAATACAGGTATTACACGTATTATTTTTTATCAAAAAAAAAAAAAAAACGGGGGGGGGGGGGGGGGGGGGGGGGGGGGGGGGGGGGGGGGCCAAAAATCTACTTTCACCTTTTACTTTAGTGTTTAGCTTCATATATAATTTTGCAATGAGCAAAATGGTTAATTTAATACGATTTCTCTTGATGGGTTGAACACACTGTGCCTGGAGTGAAATGTAATGGCTATAATTGTTATGTCACGCCGGAACAATCAAAATGCAAAATATGCTATTTAAATGATGAACTGAAACTCTCTTTCTATATATATATATATATATATATTTTAAAAAAAACGTCTGACTTGGTTTCATTCTAGAAAGATCTTAACAGATGTGGGAGAGAGGAGAGAGAGAAAAAACACTGTACATCATGTACAGTGCCAGAAAAGAGCTCCAAATCACAAAAAATTATTATCTTTACTATAACAAAAATGAAGCGTAAAAATAAGCCTGCGCTCCGGAGACAGAAAGACATGGGGGGGATGAAAAAGCGCTTATTAACAGGATGTGGTTGCCATGGCTACTGATGTGGGGTTGAGTGGATGACCATGGCAGGCCTGCATTTCTTATGCAAAAACGGCGAGCGGAAGAGGAGAGATAGGCTGCCTACCAAAGATGCTGGTGTGATGATGGCAAAGCGTTGGCGGATGCTGCTGCGATGATGGCGAGCCCGGCTCTTGTGAAAAGAAGAAGGCCGCAGCTCTGGCCTGATGTCCCTGTCTCCAGCCTCATCCCTCACGCAAGCATGCTTCTGCAGGGGGGAGGAAAAGACGAAACGAGTGGGGGTGGGCGCTAACCGAGCGCCCTGCTGCTGATGCTGAGGATGAGGATGATGCCGCTGCGTCTCCCTGCTGCCCGCATACAGCCTGCTGCTTCCAGCGCATCCTCTTCACCCTTCATCTGTTACTGGCGTATGTCGCTCACGGGTGCCTGCAAAAGCAGGCAGGGCATCGCTATGGATGACGCGCGAGTCGCTCGGTACGGCGAGAGCAGGAGTCCGGAGCCTCTCTTCAGACTAGCGGCTGCACTTCCTGAGAAGAAGAAGGAGGAGGAGGAGGAAGCAAACAGATCCGTTGGGATAGAGTGAGTTACGCAATGCCTACCACGGGCAATCAGCGGAAAGAACGTGTGTGCTCGTGCATTCGTCTTAAACTTTGATCGTTTCCAACACCCTTAAAGGTGCACTTAGCGACTGTTTGTGCTAATTAAAAAAGTTTTGTAAAATCAATAGCTTCTTTGGAAATAGTGATTAAAATGATGTACACTCACAATTAGTGTCATTTCAGTCTTCTGGAAGCTATTTTACATATAGCAAGTAGCATGTTTCATGCAGTTGATCGAGTCATTAATAAGCGAGTCAGCGATAACACCTCTGATACATTTTTTTTTTACATTTCATTCATACATTTTATACTTTTTTAAAAACATAAACAAAAAACCACACATAATTTTTGTACTTTTTTTTTTACATTTCCTTCATACATTTGATAATTTTTAACTTTTTTTTTTTAATTTCATTCATACATTTTATACTTTTTTTAAAAACATAATATTTTTTACTTTTTTTTTTTTTTTACAATATTCATCTACATTTTATACTTTTTTAAAAACATCATTTTTTACTTTTTTTGCTGATTTATCATTATTGCGAACGCATGAGTTTGAGTTTTGAGGTGAGTTTAGACTAAAAAGCCTAAATAGGCAATTATAAGAAATACATAAAGGAGAGTGGGGAATTTCCTTAGACTGTCAAGTAAAGCTTTTCCTGTGTGGTTTAGAGGTTAACAAAAATTGTCTTTGATCTTTTTGGCCCAAATATAAAATGCAGACTGCACGAATACTGCTGAATTTTCACAGTCACACTTCCAAAGAGTTGGCTGAAGCTGATAAACATTAGAAGGGGGTGTCTTGGTAGAAAGTACTCAAGATACTGTTCTCAAGACTGGGCCGCCACACCCATATCCAAAACCCAGGATGTTAAAACAACAATATGAATACAGGGGAATGTGACCACAGTCAGCATAAAAGGGCAAATCCAACACATCCAGTTTATCCTCATTCCCATGACACTTTACCTATAGTGCATGATTTTTTGGTAAGAATTGTGGAAAGTACCAGGTACTGAACTACTATTACCTGTGATTTGCTGAGATGACACTGATTTCCCCTGTGACTTACCACATCAGCATGAACAAACAGACTTCTTACCCAAGAAATTACATTTATTTATCTAAGCGTATGAATGTATTTTTACAGATGTGGCTGTGAGATCAGCCTTTAATTGGGGGACTATAGTGAATTTGTGCAAGTTCTAAACTTTTGGCTATGGGGTTTCCCTTGTAGGCCTGAGTCAAAAGGGGTCAAAATAAGCTTAGCTCAGTTAACATCAGATGCAAGTTTTGTCCACTTTAGTCATTCTGCATGCAATAAATATGTCATTGCATCACACAAAAGTTGTATAGAAGTGCAGCAAATCAAAGCACAGCAGAGTGTTGGTCATCTTCCTTCCTTGTCTGAAGTTGATATGTGGCTGAAATTCCCAACTTTGTGCTTTTGCGTCAAAAGATCGAAAGGTATCAGTGAAAATCTGATGTTGAGAAACTACCTTCCTATTACAAGACCACTTCCTGTTGAACCAACAGGCACAGAGTTCAGAGCAAGGGTGGAAGAGCGCTGTGTTGGATGGTGGTTCCTTTTCTCATTTTTGTTGCTTTTAGCATGGCATTGTCAAATTTGGAGCAAGGTTATTGACTGAAAATGATGCTAAACACAATGTAAAAAAAATGTCAGAAAAGTGTGATCTTCAAATCCAAGGGTATACTTCCATACATGTTAAAAAAATAAAAGTAATCTACCTATTTAATGTTATTCCAAATACATAGATAAAATGAGAGATTCATGGGTCATGTGGAATTGTGCAACATAAAAATCTTTTTAAGATATGAGAGGTAAGAGTAAAATCTCATGACATCTGTACTTATAAACTTATCTGACATCAGGCGTAAATTAGCTATGACAAACAGACATGATTGCTCAACTTTATCCAGACTCTGCATCACATAGGGCGATAAAGCTACACAAAAAATGGGTGGCAACTAAAGGAGGGAACATTACACATAGTACATGTGATAATGAAGACGCAAAAATAAAAAAATTCTGGGAACTCTTGTTGCCTCAGAAAGGTGGCTGCGTCATTTCCTTCCAATGACAAATGTGTGGTTTCAGTCTTTAAAAACTTTTACAGAGTTGTGATCATGACCAGTTTGAAACTTTGTCTGTGAACGGAGAATGAATTGTCATGTTAGGAACATGGTCTGCCTATCTCAGAGATCACAAGCAAAATTCAGTAAGTATCACAGCCACACTGCACATATAACAATATGTTTACAGTCATGCTTAACAATGGTCAAACATGGAACACTGTTAAATCTGTGTTTCGATTATTATAACCCCCCCCCCCCCCCCCCCCCCCCCTTTTTTTTTTATTACAATATACATAAACAAAACATGCATATTTGTTAAAGTATGTTGCATTTGATTGTTTTATGTATAAGATTATATCTATATTATATATATAAAATATATATAATATATATATATATTTCATATATATATATATGCACTCATAAGATGGAAACTGGTAATTCTGGACTCCAGTTGCAGTGAAACTTAAAGATTATACTTTGTGGAAGGTGTGCACCATATAAAATATGAATATGTTTTGACTTGAGCTTAGGTGATTTGTAAAACATGACTTTATTTAAAAAAAAATTTTTTTTTTAAATTCAGGAATAATCCTTCCTATCCTCATTTTGATTGCTGTTGAGTTAGTGCATCCAACAGTGTCATGCAAAAACGAAAATTGCAGCCAGCTTCTTCACCATAGTCTGAAGCTCACTAAGTTAATGAGGAAGAGGACGACAGAGCTCTTACAAACATATGTAAGTACTCTCTTTCTAGTTACTTTTTTGAAAGTATAATTGTTAACCTTGCAAACAACGTTTACGTCAGTGGTCCTAAATCAGTTGTGATTGGTACAACAAAGAAGAGATGCTCTGACAATGTAAGCCTAATATGGTCAAGGGTTGCTTGGGTGGTTTCCACATACAATGAGGTGATTCCTTCCACAAAACTGGGCTGTTTTGAAAGTGGGTGGAAGTATATGGGAACTGTAAATTTAACTCGTTGACAGTATAAACTGTGCAAGAATATACATTAAATGTGGAAATGAGTCTTTCAGAATAATAGTCAAATTTAGGTATGGGTCATATATGGGTCATGCAAAAGACAGTCATGACACTGAATGGGGTTAGGTGTCAGAATGGGTTTATTTTTAAAAATCAATTTCTGTCTAGGCCACTGGTTCTTAACCAGGCCCACTAGGGGGCCTCAAGATGACTTAAAAAGATTTATCATATGACAAAGCAACTAAAAAAAAAGAGAGACAGACAGACAGACAGACAGAGACAGATAACTATTGGGACGATAGTAGATAGGATATGAATCAACCAGGGTTCTTATAGACTTTCGTCTTCTCTCATTCAGAAAGCCAGTCAAGGAGATTCTGCAGACCTGATCTGTGATATGCAAATGGACAATGTTCCAGTATCAACAGTCTCTGGCCAGACCATATCGCAGCGCATCATGAGTGTTTACATCCACCTGAAAGAGTTTCTGCCGCACATGAAGACAGTGATGGAGCAGCAGAAAGAGTTAAATCCTCCAACCAACCCTGTGGCGGAGGGGCTTAACAGGATGATTACACATGTACGCCACATTGCTGTGAAGGTGAACTGTATCTTAGAAATCCTGCAGCCAAATATACCCATTCCTGAGCCAGCTGAAAGGCCAACAGGAATTCCCCCTGCACAAAATATTTTCCAGCAGAAAGCCTATGGATGCATTGTCCTGTCTCGGCTTCAGGAGCTCCTTAGTCAAGCAGTTCAAGAACAGAAGTCTCTTAAGGGGAAAATGTGCAGAAAAAGGACCAAAAAATGGTTATTGATGAACTAAAGTGTGTTTGTGACATAAAACAATATTTACGTAATTTATTAATATTTATTTTGTTACATCTATAACTGTTGAAGAGATATCCAGAGTATGTTTTTTTTGTTGATATATTTATTAATATAATTTATTGTTGTCCTAACTGTCTTATTCATATATATGGACAAAAAAGTGAAGTCATACAATTTTTTATTTTTTTTTACTTCCACTTCCATTTGAACAAGAATGGATCATCCATTTGGCCGACTGTCGTGGTTCCTTTAATTATATGACAGTAAAAATATTTTCATTTGATTTTGTTATGAAGCAACAACTGTCATCAAAACTGTATACAGTATAACTGGATGTGATGCCTTTTGCCCTTCAAGAAAGAAGGCTCAAAACCACTAGTTACTCAGGATTTCTTAACAACACTCTATGATGTTATGTCATCACAGACAAAGTTTTGATTACACAGAAATTTGCAGTGATTAGCTGTGATGTCACACGTTAGCCATTTTGGCTTTTGTGGTTGATGCTAACATCTATAGCATGACCTGAATAACCTAGTAAAATGTATATGTTCTGTCTAAGACATAGCCTTCAGCTGAGACCATTTTAGAAGGCAGGAAGTGCAAGAGACTGATATCAGCCCATAATGACGCATTCATTTCACCACATCAGAAAGGGGAAAAAAAACTGACTAGCCGTCTCCCCTGTCACAAGGTATGAGTGTGTGTTTGTGTCAATGTGAGTGAATCTCAAGCCATTCCCTTTATAATTAACAGACTGTGGTCTTTACATTTCACTCAGCACAACTATGAATGCTTTCGGTGAATGTTGTGATTATGAATGTATGTATATATTTTGATACTTATTTATATGAAACCAGTATGTACAGTATGTAATGATGTAAATTACTTTGCATTCATACTTCCAAAATAAACTAAACAAAAAGAAACTTCTGTTCTTGTTCTTACACTGTACAAATGTCACAAAGTTGCACGCATGGACATTCAAAAGTACTTCTTCCTTTCTTTCCATTCAGTATATTGCTGACACTTTAAATAACAACAAAATCATAGCACAAACAGTAATATTATATCATAATAGTAATATCATAGTGCCATATCATACCAAACACCATGCAAAACAACATAACCACTAAGGAGACATGGTATCAATAATTAATATGTTAAATGTTTCATCTGATTTATTAATTAGATGTTGTGTGGCTGATTGCAGTAAAAAAAATTTTTTTGTCACCTCAGGCACTTTGCCCTAGTCACACGCTTCTGTGGAAATAGAAATAGGAAGATTCATTATAGGTCAAGTTCTGCATGGCAACGTTTTTCGGGAAAACCGGGGACAGGGACTGTTAAACAGGTTTTATTATGCTGTCTATTATAATATTCAACTGGAAAAAGCAAAATGTCTTGTACACTCTTCTCTACAAAACATTTACAGTAGAGGCATACTGAATCAGTGGAGGTCCTTCCCGGCACAACACTACATGTCAGAAGGTTAGCAGTGCCAAAAGTGTCATTGAATGTTGCAGACGTTTCATTATGTAATACGAGACCAAAAAAAAAAAGATTTTGGAGATTGTTTTCTCAAGCATTGTTTTTTTTTGTAAATGAATCACATAATGCTAAACTGTACGTAACGTAAACCACTGGGAGACCACAGACGATTGTCATTCACTGTATTTCTTTAATAGTCATTTAATATAAAGATTTTTATTCTAAAGTATTTTTCAAATCACAGTTTTAATAGTATTTTTGCGCTGTGACCATGGGGGAGGAAACCTTTATGACGTACTTACTTGTCCATCTAATTTAAGCAATGCAGTTTGTGTTGAAGAACACAAAGTAAATTATTAAAGCTTTAGACCTTGTAATGAATGCTAAAGGACTTTTATCAATGAAAAATTCAAGTCTTCCATTCTGGACAAATTCCATTCCACAACAATTGTTTGGTGGAATACCTGTTTATGCTTAACATTGGATCCATCAAACTCTTACAGTACATCATCCAGAGAGTATTTTCCACTAGTTCTAATGGCAGGAGTTTTTAAATCTCTCCAATCAGCACACTGTTTATAATGATCTCTAGTAGTTGAATGACCCTGGAAACTTCTGTCCTGAAGTTGTGCAAAACAAAAGCTGCAAAACAGCTGTAGCAAACAACCCCAGTGATATTTGATATGAGACACCGCATCAAACTTCCTGATATCTGAAAAGCTGATTTCTGTAGAAGCACAGATGGGTTTTTTGTAGCGGTGCCCTGCTTACTAGCAAACCAAGGGAGTGGCATGTCTTTTCATGAAACAGAAAAAAAAATGAGGGTAGTAGGTCACACAGGCTTTTAGAGACAGCTTGTGGTGGGGAAGACCCCCTAATCAAATAACATGCAATCAAAACAGGTGCTTGTGTGAGAACTTCTTTCCTGTCTAGTGCTGGCAACCTCACTTGACACTTTCACATTAAATATGAAAGTGATCATCATCTGTTTACCGGCAAATACTGAAGAGATCTGAGAAATGCTTAGAATTGTTTCGGAAAAACAACAGTGCATTACAAAAAGTGTTCAGTGTTGCAAAATACCGTTTTATTGTGGTAAATGCAAGTTGCAAGTTGATTCCATACAAAGTGGGTGCATGTACAGTCTTTTTTCCTTCTTTTTAAGGTTAACAGAAGAAACATTCATTCATTTTGAGACATCTTTGCATTTTCACAGAAGAAAATGCCAGATTCATTTTTGCAAATAAAATGCTCAACACAAGGATTATTTCTACTGTTAAACCTACATTTGTACAATCCATGCACAATTTATAACTGCTAACACAGCACAACTTCAGCTCTATGTCTCAAAGTCTGTTATCATTGAACTATACGTGGTTAATGATATTGATTAAAGGTCTTTGGTGTCCACTAGCAGTTACAGATTATCATTGTCATAGTCTCATTAATTGTTTTAGAATTTTTTGCATTGTTTGTAATGTAATGTTTTGCTGACACACTTTTAGTTGCCCTTGCAAGAACATGCTGAAACATGCTTATTGGTTGTACAAGTACCTGAGTATTTCTAAATCGACTGACTTAAACAAAGCCATGCCATTAGCGATATCTGCTGGTTGATAGGAGTAACTGCAGTTCTTTTTTTGAGACTATGGATTCAAGTAATGCTTTCATTTATTAGTATTATTGCACATAAAAAGCACACAAAATTGCTATTGCTATATAACAGTGTTAATAATATGATTGTTCTATTCAGTATTAATATAGTTCAGTGAAAATATATTACAATTGCATTTGGTTATAAGCATTCAACTTTTTTTTTTAAATAGCAGGGTATATAGGTTATTTTAGAATAAAGACAAAATAATTACAAAAATTAGGTAAAATAAATAAATACATCCCTGCATAGTTTTAATTCCATCGTACCATAATTATGTAATATGTGCGTGCAAAGCAAGGATTTTTAGATATCAATACACACTTTTCTTATTGCTTTTCAACTTTTGTAAAATACACTCAAGAGTATCCTACAAATAATTCACAGAACTAGAGATCTATCCAAACTATTCTAAACCAGCCTCATCTAATAAAGTGCCTATTTTACTGGAAAATATACATTTATCCAGCAGTATTTAGACCTAATGTTACTTGCACAAAACAGTTGCATCCATGTTTAAGAAGTGAATGTTCATTCTCGTCTCAATTTCAACTCCATTAAGAATCTGTTGAGCAGGAAACCAAGAAAGTGAGTGAAGGCAGGCTATATCAGTAAGGCAAGTCTTACATGATCAAATTATACAATGTCTTATGTTAACACACGTCGTGTGTGATAATGTTTAATGCAATGCAAAGCATAATATTTGCCTAAAAGAAAAGAGCCAAATGGTGAATTAGATCATGTGGCTTCTGCATATAAACGGACAAATTGACAAACCTTCAAAAAATGCTCAAATGTTATTCCTTCATAGAACTCATCAGGTGCCTGAAAAAACAAACAAACAAGCAAACAAGCAAACAGACAGATTAGCAAGAGAGTGTGAGTGAGTGAGTGTGTGTGTGTGTGTGTGTGTGTGTGTGTGCGTATGCATACTTATCAATACTTTGGGGACAAATTTGTCCCCAGAAGTGAACTATAACTTCCATATGGAGGACATGCAACCAAGGACATAAACATGATATATCATTATATATCAAATGGATGGATGAATAAATAAATAAATAATTTTCTAATTCTGAAAATACAAAACGGTGACACCTAGAGTGCCCCAGGTCACTCACTTAACAAAATAAAATGTGCTTCATGTGGCACCATTTACACAAACTGTTTTTATTTTACTAAACTCAAAAATATAAATTTATATTAATAAACTAACCTGATAACATGAGGTAACACCAACAAATGTCAAGTGTTTAAGTGTTAGACCGGGGGGGAAGAAATCTTACACATTGAGATTACAACTTTTTACAGATATATTGATATATTGTCAGATATATTGACATATAGTTACTCCATGCAATGTTTGTGATCCAGCCTCTAAATAACATACCATGGGACCTACTGAGATACTGGCAACCTCCAGCATTGCAGCATCTGCAATGCCTTTAGCTGTCTCTCTTCCAAGAGCTCCACTACGGGACAACAACTCCTCTACTACCTAGACAAGACAGACCACACCACTGCTGAAAATCTGTGAAGATAATCATGAACTACCCACACGTAAACATATTTCATAAATTATTTACTCAGGTGGATTTAATTACACAAAAATGTGTTATTTCTTACATGTCTGTATTCCTCCAGTGTTATGGTTCCATCATTGTCGGTGTCATGCATGTTGAACAGGACTATTAAGAAAGAGACAGTATTGTATCAATACTATTGTGACTTTATGGCTCAGTTGACTGGTATTTTATCTCCATAAGGTTTTGAAAATCATTTCTGCATGCCCTTACAGCGCAGTTTGGCTCTTCTAATTTCTTCTCTCTGCTCCTCTGTGATATGTTGGGGTGGTGCTCTGAAGTACGACATGACCGTAAGGAATTCCTCAAAACCAATTTCTTCCACAGATCCCACAACATCTTTCTGGAAGTTCCTGTGAAGAACAAGTGGGCATAGTAATGTGTTATTTACGGTGGCCGAGAAGTGCAAAGCAAATCACAATTCTGAAAACAAAATAACAAATTACAAACGCAAATGCAAGTCTAAAAAACAAAATAACAATTCAGAAAGCACAACAACAAGTCAGAAAACACAATGACAAATTTGAAAGGGAGGGCAAAAACAGGGGGGGGGGGCAAGGGGGGGGGGGAAAAAAAAAAAAAGAAAAAAAAAGTCGGCAAAAGACAGGATCGAACCCTGGTCGATCGTGTCAAAAAGTCAACGACACGCACTTATCCATCTGCGCCACTGGAGCTGATAATTTACAGCCACTTTTAACTAAACGTAAATATACACCCTGTATTTTTTATTCCATAGTAAGGGCAATTCATACAATACATTTAAACTGAGCTACTTTAATACCATCTCCGAACTTTCTACCACGACTCTGCTGTTCTTCGGCTGGTTCTTCCTGTATACGTTGATTGACAGATGTCGCGTCCAGTCAGCGGTGAGTAATCCCAAACCAAACTATCTCAAACTATACCTACCTCTTCCAGTTTGTCTGATTTGTCGTTGTGTTTTCGGACTTGTTATTTTGTTTTCTGATTTTTCGATGTGTTTTCTGACTTGTTATAATGTTCTCTGAATTGTTGTTGTGCTTTCTGAACTGTTATTTAGTTGTTTAGACTCGCATTTGCGTTTGTAATTTATTTTGTTTTCAGAATTGTGATTTGCTTTGCACTTCTCGGCCACCGTAGTTATTGCTCCATATCAACAGTTTTGCTAAACCCTGAATGCTACATTTTCAGGTTTATGGTTTGCAGATGATTTTGACCAATGGCACTCTTATATCTTATATATAAGATATATGTATATGAAGAGTTTGGTTCCAAAATGCAATAAACACCATTTAAAAAAAATAATAATTTAGTTTTCGCCAAAATCAGTATTGTATTTGGTCGGTATTGAAAAGTACATTTTTAATTTTAAGCAAAATGCGATATTCGCCGAGTTATTCTGTTATGTTTTCTCCCTTTTTTTCCTTTTTTTTCACAGGGCACCATTCCACGCATTGTAAACAGTAACAGCCAATCACAGCGCACCATTCCACGCACTGTAGACAGTAATGGCGGCGCTTTGAATACACCCGGCATCCTAGTTTTCCTCATCTACTTTGTACTTTGTGATCAACAAACAAACTTAGGGCTGCACAATAAATCACATGTGATATTTAATGCGCATCATGTTAGTAAAGCCGGTTCTGTAATCAGCAGTAAATCTCCATCACGTGCTTTCAGATGGAGCGGCATTTAATACACTATAAAGAGCCGTAGAGATCACTGCAATATCAGCGTCATAATCGCAGATGAGTCGCATTCGATTATGAACGCGATATTGCGTACCTTGTCAGTGTAAGTGTTTTTATTTATGCCATTAATGCTTTTGTTAATACAGCATATAGCACTAGTCAACTAAATGAAAGTAACATGGCAAAGATGAATGCACTTTTGGAAGTTGAATGTAAGGGAAATGTCATTTGGGAATTTCTGTGGTTTAATGTGATATTGTTGTTCATGTATGTTCATGATGAAATTTTCTTTATTGTTGTAATTAATTTACAGCATTAACAAGATGACCCGTTGAATTCATGTTGGGAGCGATGACTGATTGAATGTATTTTTAGTCCAGTGCCTGCATTTAAGATTAGTATTGACCAAGTTCAGAGGCTGTCATATGTGGATCAACTTACTATGTTGTGTATTTTCAACAGTTTCAATATGAAAAATTACTTTTATATTGATTCAATGGATTTATTGCATTTTGGGAAAAAAAACGTGTCTTGGATTTATTGCATTTTGGGGAAAAATGATCAGTTTTTATAATAAATCTTTGAAAATCAAAATCTGGATTTGACTTTTTAATGTTATTATAACCTAAAGATGCTATGTGAAAGTTTGAAACAGAAAATAGTGGTTTTCATCTTGCCACTTTCTTGGTAAAGAAAACACATTTTTACTCAAATTAATCAAAATGTATTTATAGCGTTTTTGGAAAACAACCAAAAAAACAACAACCAAATCTTCATATCATAAAAGCTAGCATATAAAGAAGAAAAAGCAACACAGTGCATTAAGACTTCCCTTTACTATAAAAGTGTTGTTTCACATCCATTTTGAATAAAGACTGCCACTGACATTTGTGAAGTTTAATGAAACTTTAAAAATGTGACTTAGTATTTAAATGTAATCTCAAATTCTGAGGCAGTATTAAAACCATATAAAATATACAGTATATAAACAAGCACAAACCTACTATCGAAGAAAGCTTCTATAATCTGGGACCGAATTGGGTTGCTTTCTAGGTCTTGGATTGTTTTAAGGTCATCTCTCCTTTAAATGAGAACACAATTAAGTTTGACAGGTAAAAGGCAGGCATTATGGTTTGTATACTTGTGTATGAATATACAGTATGTTGTATAACCAACCAAACCACCTAAACAGACACATAAATAAAGCACAGCAATATTTTTTTTCTAAAAGTCAGTACCAGCATAACTGGTTTGATTTGATACTTGAAAGGCATTCTGAACAGTCATTTTGTTTCAACACTCAGACAAGAACAACTCTGCAGAATCATCTCCCACACAAAACAACCACTTGCAGATTACCGTAATGTTTCCTCGTTTTGGCTGAGCTGCTTAAAACGATTGTGGAGAATTGCGATCTGCTCCAGTGAAACTGAAAGAGAACAAAAGTAATGGAGACATGTGTGAAGTTAACACAACTGCTAAAACTTCTCTAAAACACCTCACACACACAGCTGATATTTGACTAACTCTTCTAACTGAATTATGAATGATCACATGATTCATGCAGTAGCCTAACCTAAAAGAGACCGGTCAACCAAAAATACAAAATTCTGTCATCATTTACTCCCCATCATTTTGCTCCAAACCCATATGACTTTATTTCTTCTGGAGAGCACAAGGGTAATGCTAGAGACTGATAGCATCAGTCATTGTTCAATTACATGAAAGAAGATGAAAGCAAGTGATAATTGAGTCTGTCATTAAGGCTGCCAGAAAACATCTCCATCTGTCATATGGGTTTGGAACAACATGAGTGTGAAAACGATGAATGGGTGAATTATCACATTTTTACGTTGTTTAATTCCCTATTTCGGGTCTGCAGTACAGAGGTATCAAACTAAGCCTCCATAACCACTTGTAAAACCAGATGCACCGTTTTGTCATCCTATGTCCACATAAACAATTATTAATACTAATAACCAAAAATCAACATTCATAGTTTCCACAGGTAGGCTACATATTACACTAAATATATGCAGTGCGGATCTGAGCTGTAAATTACAAGCAGTGCAGAGAAGATATTTCCGACATGTGACTAGGCTAAATGATTTATCATTTTTATAATTATACGTTTCCTGTGTATATGGTGCTGCGTATGTCAAATATTAAGTAATGGGTTATTAATTACATTAAACATAAACCCTTCCTAATAGTTATACTCACAGCCTGTCTTCTGTGACAGGGTTCGATATTGATGGTCATCCGGCAAAGACTGAAAGCTTCCCATCACGATAGTGATCACACACCAATAAGCGTGTATGCGAGTCTGTTCCTCGATCTTCCGGTGGTTTAGGTTTCACTCACACACCCGTGTTTGCCTTGCAGAACACACGCATGCAAATTGCATGTGCCTTGTGAGAAAGAGAACATGTCCCCTGGGTCCTAGCGCCGCATGAACATCCTCTGCATCAACTGCGGTCCTAAGAATTCACGCCTACTTTGCTAATCCAGTTTCTGAACGTTGATCACGCCCAAACCAGATATTAAAATATAGTCAAATATTGTGTCTACACAATGAAGAATGAAGACTGAAGAGAACGGAGCCATCTCGGCCGCGTTCATTCATAATACATGTCACCGTGACATCGGCTGTACAGCTCTTTCTGGAAAACAGAAATGAAACACTGACATTTCAGAGAAGGCCACAGAAAAGCAGCCTTCGATAAATTGACGGGATAATAGCAAAGGAAGGAGATATACATCTATTTTGTCACGTCTAATAGTCTAAATTATTATTGCCCTGAGCAGTATTAGCGTCCTCAGCCCTTTCCCTGGAAAAAAAACAAACTCCAAATCGTACAGTCCTTCACTCTAATTGCATTATTTATTTGTATTCAGCATCACGCAATAATGGATAAGCACAAAACTAACCCATAAACTAGATTAGCTTGACAAAAGCGGTATGAAAAAGAGAGGCAATAACCTAATTTAATACCACACTGCAAAAAATGATTCTTACTTTGTCTCTTTGTCTTGTTTGCCAGTATAAATATCTAAACATTATTCAAATTAACTATTAATTATTAAAATCAACATTAAGCAAATCAAGAAAAACATATCGAAATTTAGTAAGTTCATGTTTAAAACAAGAAGAAATATCTGCCAGTGGGGTAAGAAAGGGAAAACGGGATTTTTGTTATGTAGTTTTAATTCTGTTTAGAATGTTTATTAATACTGGAAAACAAGGTAGGACAAGGTAGTATAAGGTATGAGGTATAAAGTAGTCTACTTTTTAACCCTACTGGGAGAGAGAGAGAGAGAGACAAGAGAGAGAGAGAAAGAGAGACAGAGAGAGAGGAGGGGGGGAAAACGATTAGAGAAAACGATGTAACTTTATGCTAAATACCTTTTTTAAAGCTATACTGTGCCCACAAGACTTGCTTTAAAAGTCATATAATTTATATCGAAGCCTACTAAATCTATTTAATTTTGTAATGTATCAATCTACCACACGATGGCAGTAAAGATCATGACATCAACCCATCAATCTGTTGCCCAGTAGATAGCTTAGACCTTTTTTTTCCACTTTGAAAGCACATAATGTAATATTATATGGCAATAAAATTGACAATAAAGGAATAATCCAATAAAACGTTTTACATGACTTGTGCTAATGCATTTCTGGCCTTATGGGGGTGTGGAGCAGTAATTCCCAAACATTCATTGGGAGTACTTAAATATTTTGTTTTGTTAAAACATGATTATTTGAGTCTTTTCTAGTAAAGACAAACAATATTACAATAATAATATTACATTTTTGTATTCTTAGATCAACTTCTTGTAAACGCACTTAGTTTCAGAATATTGAAATACATAAAAATCTATTATTTTAATATTTTTTTATTTATAGCATTTTTATTGATAGACTCCATGCAATACATCTAAAAATGAATGATGATGTCAGTTTTCTACCATAAATGTCAATATTAAAATAATTGCTGACAAAATGAGTTAAAAACTGTTAAATAAACTGCCTGATAAATAAAAGTGCAACATTTTTCATTGCACAAGTCAGCTATCTGATTTGAATCCAACTGAGCCTTGAGCTTACACATTATGAGACCTTAAAATAAAGCTGACAGTCTGACCCCGTTTAGATCCAAAGTGTGAAGAATAGTCAGTAAAAACACTTCAAACCTGCCTTGATCTGGTCTAGCTGAGCTGTACATTTACATCCACTTGAGACAGAACACACCAACAGCCAAAAGCAGAGCAAGGGGTCGTCTTGTTTCTGTCTTTAGAGTTACTTAATCCAACACACTGAAGATCTGACATTGTAAGACCGACACAGGCCATGATGGTCTTGAATAGCAACAGAATCCGATGAAAATCAGCAAGATAATTTCATGTTAATAATTTACATAAAACTAATTATGGGCCTCAAGTAGATTTTTCCAGATAAGCCATATGAAGTCTTTTGGAATGGATCACCATAGCTCTTTTGAATGCAGCTGACCAAAGGCTGCCACCAGATCCACATTCCCTGCGGGGACATTGCCAGTGACGTGCTGAATATTTTTTGCAGAAGAACAATATTGGTTCACATAACATCTACATGACCTGGCAAGACTAGAATTTATCATCTTTATTTGTTGACTTGTACTGGTGGAATTTTCTTTGAATTTGATTGTGATATTCTTACAGTGAAATAGAGAAACACTTCTCTTTATACTTTAGTGCCGCATATAAAATGCAAATCTTGATAGATTAACTACAGAGTATAATTTGTGTTAAATGCAATAAGGAAACATTATGAATTCAAATGTAGTGCCATCCATTCGGGGTTTTTTTATATTAAAAACAGAAAAATAAGAAAACAGGTTTTGGAGATGTACCATAAACACAAATGAACTGTACCCTGCATGGTATTTTATATTAGTGCCCATAATATTAGTATTAACCAACAAACCCGCTACCAATGTCAGAATTCACATGCAGTTCTACACAAACAACGGTTAAGACAAGTATAGCCCTCCTTAAAGAACAAACATTAATATTAGTTTAGGGAATTACGGGGAAAACAAATGGAATAATTCCCATTGCAAATCCTGGCTCTGGCTCTCGGCCAACTTCTGATGCTCCTCACGCTTTGGCCGCCCCCACCAGCGGAGAGAGTCACTGTCTGTGTCTCAGTACCCCCAGGACGCCCTCTCATTCAGAGCAGCTGTTGTCTGAGAGCTAGAGGCAGCTCTCTGACACTCTGTCAGACTCTCCTCTTAGAGCCCCTCCTCTGCATGCCAAACAGGCAGCATGTCCTCACGTTCTCATGATGGTTCTTTCATTAAAAGCAAATATCTTCAATTAAATCTCCATAAAAGTGTACTGAAGGCATGGAATTGTGCGATGACCCTGCCGTTTGATCTGTCAGCCCATATTAGGTATGCAACATCTAAAAATTGGAATTGTTTTTATTCAAAGCTTTGTTATTATTCGAGAAGCAGAGAGCTGCCTTCTTTCATTGTCAGTTATGTCAACTTATACCGGATAGGAGTGGACATCATGTCCTTGAGCTTTATAGCAAAGCCGCAGTGCAAAGAAAAGAAATGCATTACACCTCAGAGCAGACAGCATACTCCTTTAGTAAACAGCGTAATGTTTCAAAGCTCATGAGAGGGTCTTACTGATCGGCCTAGAATTCCATCATATTGGAGTCTACAAAGCATTCAAAGGGGACTAAAAACACATTTAATATTGTGTAATTTGCACTAATTGTAAAAAGTGTAAAAACCAATCATGTTCAACTCTAAAATACTGATCAAAAACTAACTGGTTGCCTTATAGACTGTAGTCAATGCGTCCACTTCCCCTGCTTTAAGACTTTTGCTAAGCCTTTGCGTACATGCAGAAGAGCGAACAGGACATCTCATACTGCAATGCAAAATTGTTTGGTGTATGACACTATTTCAAGTGTGGTATAGTTTGATTGAAACTATAATTCCAGCAAGTTCAATTTACAGAACATATACAGAACAAAACAAATGATGGCCAGTCTTTTTAGAGTGTTAGCCTTAAAACTTGATGTAATGTCTGCAACCTTTATATCCAGGCCGTGATCACAACTTTTTGATAGTGGATATGGGAAAACCGGGATCCGTTTTATTCTGAGTATGCCAAGTCACCCCTCCCCTATCCTATTTCACTCTTGAAGCTTCCACTTAGGGAAATGATAAAGTTTGACTAAAATTTGCATTTAGGTACAAAACACCATGCAGGGCATTTAGAAAAGTTAAAGAAAAGACCCACTAATGCATTTTTGTTCCCAAAGAAAGTCCATGGGAATTGTGAGAGCCATTATAGGTCAGATCTAAATAAAGCGTTTCAGAGGCTGCCTACGGTGACAGCTCACACCAGATAAATATTTAAATCACACATGGTAGAAAACATCAAACTTTTAAAAGGGAAACAAAAAAAGGCCCCACACCACCACAAAAACTTTTTTTTTTGTTTTTTTTTTTTTTGTTTGGGCCCCGGTTGAGACAGGATAAGAGAGGAATACATAAACAAATATGCCACTGACCAGCACCAAATCTCATCTACAAGAGTTTTTACAGGAGTCAAACTTCTTCATTTTGTATTGGCAAAAACGTGAGGCCTTGGAATTAGAACTTCTCCGGGAAGTGATACAGTTCATGATGATATCACTAACAATTAAAAAAATTAAAAAATAATTTTCCAAGTGTCAAATGATTTAATGCAGCTAGTAGCATAATTTGAAATGCAACAATGACAATTCTCAAATCTACAAAACCTATAGACCTCATGCGTCAAAGAAACGCGGTAGCTCTATAGCATCGCTGGTGAAGTGGATTTACTTATTGTAGAGTTAATGAAAGTTATCATGTGCATTGTAATGTTTAAAAGCGGTTGTCATAAATGTCAGCACTCCGGGAAGATTTTAATAAGAACAGTTCATTCATAAATTTTCACACGACCTTACCTTCATGCTGTGGAAATACAAAAAGGAAGACAGAAGACAATGAGCGGAGTGCCGAAAAGGGGCAGGGCTACATAAGGTACACTTAGAGTGCATACGACAAAAATACTCATAACATGACTGTTGTATATTCATGGTAACTGCAATGTAAGCTGTTTTACGGTGACATTTTGAAATATTTAACCTCCTGAGACCCTGTGACATTATATTTTGGTGTATTTCTCCGAGACTATACATGCCACAGTTTTAAGTCTGGATCTCCTGTACAGAGCACATTCAGGGCTTTTCAGAGATACTAAATGTTTGGATGTTTCACTGTGACCACTCCCTCTCCTTGGTCTTTAAATATGACTGATATTATCAAATTTAGCACTCTTAGGGAAATATGCTAATATTTTGTAATGATCATTTAATTAAATCTGACTAATATTTAAACTGTGTGTCATAAATCAACATCTCAGGAAAATGTTATGTGGTTTCAAATCAAAATATGACTTTCTTTTACGAAACAGGATGTTGATTTCATACATGTCCTCATATGAGGACACCGGGACTAAAAGCATGTTTATTAGCATTTTGGGAGACATAAATGAATAGGGAAAGAAATTATGTTTCAATATTCTATGAAATATTATATATTATTATGAAAATCTTGTCAAATATTACTCCCATTATTACACTTCTTTTTTCATTACATGTTGCCCCAAAAACACATTAATATGCAAATTAGATTTAGTTTATAGATAAATTGTATATAATAAGAAAACCCGTTTATGGCCATTTTACACACATAAAAATGGTATATCAAATAATTCTGTTATTAACAAAGTTGAGAATCATCTTTATACAAAAAATATATAAAAAATATAAAAATATATTGGTTTTGCCTATGCATGTTCATTCATGTCTTTTTTTTTAAATGAGTCCCGATGTCCTCTACCGAGGACATAGCATAACTTATGAACGAAATATCATTTAAAGAAAAAAAAAATTGTAATTTTTTTTTTATGCTCTAAACAATGTAAAGAGATGAAAAAAAACTATTTTTTTCCTAAAAATCTTTTCCTGGGTCTTAAGAGGTTAACTGTACAGATGATTATTCATGATGACTTTTTAGTGACTGTGATTTTATAATGTGCATCATTAAACTTAAGTTAATATTATAAATGGTTAAAAATATGAATATGAATAAATATGAATGTAACTATTATGATTTTTGAACATACATTTATATTTTTGATATTTGATGTTTTCAGGTGGCCTAGTTCTTACAAGTTAAGGAATTCATTTTTATACAGTAAAACGGCTGTATTTATATATCACAAACAACATAAAATTCATAAAAAAAAATTACACAATTGTAAGACATTTCATTTTTTTAAAATTCATATTAATTAGTATATATTTTTTTCTATCATAGATTCTTCCTCTCTTTTCCTAAGTTTGTTTGTGCAGGCATCAGACAGCCATTAAACGGCAGACTCTTCTCTAAAACGTTTCTATCCGCCTCACATATTCATGAGTACAACACAAACACATTAAGTTACTTGCAGCAAGCAGAACATTTCCACCTTTCAACCAGAGGAAGTTCACATTCAACGCATGCCATTCAGCCAATTAAAGTGTGACATAGTTTCATGGCAGCAACAAGATTAATCGTGCGACGGTAGCTTCCTGAATTAGATATATCGGGGCTCTTGAAACACCCCTTTCAAACTGGTCTTTCCTAAGGATTGCCATATTAATCTCCCCCTTCTTTTCATTCTTTGGCTGGGAGCTCATCTGTTCTGTCCCTGCGTGCCATGAATCAAGCATTTGTGACTTGCATACAGAGGAAGCTTCCTCAGGCTGTTCTCTCATGTTAATCCCTGACAAACGTCTGCTTCCCAAAGAAACTCACATTTAGCCTGATTTTTTTGGCGGGTTATGACACACACAGCAGCAGACAAGCAACCTTGACTGTGTTTTGAGAGGCCGGCCACTGGACTTCAGGGCTAACATTTGACCTTGGGGAATTCATTAGTACATTTAAAGAAATCATAAAAGCATATTGGCCCACTGTTGCAGATCTTTCAGGGAAGCAGAGTTCTCTTTTATGATGCCTTTGTGGCAATTGATCTGTCTTTTTGCTGTAACAATTCCCAAACGGTCTCTTAAGAGAGACGATCAATGTAACAAGGAAGGTGGATGACAAAGAATGCTGAAACATTCGTACAAACAAACAGCAGTAAAGACTACCCTAACATTAATATCATCCCTGTGCAAAAATGAATCAGTGCACATAGTCATGGGGGGGGGGGGGGGGGGGTGGGGTTGGGGGGCGGGTGGGGGGGGGTCTCCCCTTTGCTTGCCAATTTCAAGGTCAAAACTCATAAAATATTAATGGTTCACTCAATTAAATGCTCTGTGTTGTTCGCATGAAGGGTGTATAATGGGGATGCTCATCTATAACATAACCAGGAAAAATTAAATAGGCAATTAACGGCTGTTTTTAGTACAAGTGTAATTGCTTCAACACAGCATAACAACTCAAAGAGCTCAGTCCAGCTCCTTGTGAATAAACCATGAGGTTTTCCCCCAGGGTCACCTTGTAGGAAACAATAATGGTCAGACTGCAAGTATAAACTCCTGGTTGAGAAGGATGGGCTAAATCTACTCAGTCAATGACTAGCATAGTGGATCCTTGAGGATAATGAATTAGCCAAAATGTTTAAGGCCACATACTAGAATACCGCAGTGCAATTTACCTCCTGACAGACAAAAGTCTGAAGGGGTTCCTTTCTGTACATTAGGTCAAGGTTTTATGTTGACATTGTCTCTGTATAAGAGCATCTAAAATGGTGTGCAATAGCCTACCTGAAAGAAAGAGGAACATCTGAAAAATGTAGTCATTTACACACATAACCTTGCAATGGAAAAGAACAGAGAAATTGGCACAGTTAACATTGCATCACAGGTACTGTTGTTCACATTGAAAATAATGCTGTACTCAGAATTTTTTTTGCATTATATTCAGTTGTAAGTGTATAGTACTTTTTGGTTTTAAAAGGGGGTTAAAAAACCACATTAAACAAGCAAAGAATGAAATTGTTAAATTAAAAGCTTTGGAATCTGTTATCCAAAAACATTTCTGATATTTTTAAAGGGGTCATATGATGCGATTTCAATTTTTCCATTCTCTTTGGAGTGTTACAAGCTCTTGGTGCATAAAGAAGATCTGTAAAGTTGCGAAGACTAAAGTCTCAAATCCAAAGAGATATTCTTTATAAAAGTTAAGAGTCAACCACGCCTACCTAAAACGGCTCGTTCGAACACGCCCCCACATGTCTACGTCACGATGTGGAAATATTTGCATAACGCTGGCCAAATGTTCACGCAAAGAAAGAAGGCGTAACTTTTATTCTCGCTGTAGTATTGTTGTTGCCGCCGCTGCCATGTCGTGAAGGCGCTGTGTTTCGTTGTGAAAGCGAAACTACTTTGTTTGGCCTTCCAAAAGAGAACGATATTCACTTCGTCATGCCTAGCGCTGATGTGCTGGGGGCACTGAGGGGGGGGGGGGGGGAAAAAAAAAGACATCAACTTCGCGCTGTGGCGGATCGCTGGATTGGCTTTCACCGTGGATGGAGCGGAGTCCAGCCTGGGGTCGTTACATGTGGTTGCCGCAAGCCCACCGGCCGCTCCTTCGTCGAATCAAGCCCGCCCGCCTCTGCTAACTCAAGCCGGCCTCTGCTCACTCTAGCCGCCGACCTCTGCTCACTCAAGCCCGCCGTGTGTGACGCTGTGTTTCGTTGTGAAAGCGAAACTACTTTGTTTGGCCTTCCAAAAATGGACTCGACTTAGAAATCAGTGGTTAAGTTGTATTTACAACCCAATATTCCAGAACAGTTCAACCCAAACATTCAGATGTGTCCAGCGCATTTTATGGAGAACTGTTTGTTGATCCTGGTAGAGTAGACTACAATGCCGGCTGTTCTGACTCACAGACTGTAAGTAAGTTTTTATATTTAAAGGATTTGCCACTGATGATTCAAACGCGAGTTTTGAGCAGTGTAGAGTAGCACTTGTTGTTTGTCATTTCTCCGATCACAAATGCAGACATGGTTTTATGTTTACGCGGCACGATGCAACGCGTAAAAAGACAGTATAAGTCATTATAATCCGTAATTATGTCCCCACTGGATGCAACAAATGCCTCGTTTATAATGGGTTTTAATGTTTATATCTCGTCGCTATGGTGGAAGGGGGCCCCCCCCCCCCCCCCCCCCCCCCACAATATGGTAAGGGGCGTAACATTTCCGTCACACGCTTGAGGTATTCGGCCAATCACAACGCACTGGATAGCTGGCCAATCAGAGCACACCTCACTTTTCAGACCGATGAGCTTTGTAAAAATCGGCGCGCTTCAGAAAGGCGGAGCACAGAGGAGAAACAATAATGTACAGTATGTGGAAAATAATGTGTTTTTTTAACCTTAAACCACATAAACACATTTCATTACACCAAATACACAAAATAATGTTCTTTTTAGCAACATCATATGACCCCTTTAAGACTGGGGAGCTGAAAGATGTGCCAGAGTAAATGACACAACATTCAACATCAGTCCATTCATTAAAATGCCCTGATCCACTAACGCATTAACGCAAAATTGAAAAAAGGAAAGTCACCTTCTCTGAGGGTGACCTGCAGACACTGACATAAATGTAACTAGTATTTCATAAAAACCATTTAGCAATTTCAGTTGACCTAATCTGTCAACAAAGTCATCCAGAATCCATTTAAAGGCGGGTAACTGAGTCTGCTTAAAAGGTAAAGTGTATTGAGGCATGTGGAGGCAGTACATAATACAGCATTCAATCACCAATTCCAAAAAAATACATTGTTTTGAAATTGTTTTCGCAGCTGACCAGGGTGCCCTGCTTAAAGCCTCGAGAAACAATCTTAATTACATGCATGAATTTACAATTAACCAGCTCTGTGCAAGAATAAGTGAATGTAAGTAAATATACAATGTAAAATTTTCATATTATGTATAGCGAGACCCAAGCAAAAACTTTATATGTTAGCCTCGGGTTGGAGGTATGGGGTCAAAGGAAATTGAAATTGACATATTGTCAAGTCAGTCCTGTTACACAGTCCCCATGGTGAGTAAAGATGTCACCTCTCTCACTACATGAGAGGCTTGGGAGAAACTTGCTTCAGGTTTTGGAAACCTCAGACAGGAACAAGAGCAGAATGTAAAAGAATTCTTTACTCTGACTGTTGAGAATTTTCCATAATACAGGTAACCAAAAACAGATTTGTGCCAATGATGTCTGCAGGAACAAACAAACAGAATTAGACCATTGCTGCTGAGCTTTTCTCAAAGACTGATGTTCAGTAAACTGCTACACCTCAATTAATTTTCTTCTGTTTCTGGTTATTCCTTTTTTAAGTGGAACATATAATGCAATATAGAACTTTTTTTTTGTATATGGATAGTGTGGTGAGAAGGTTATAAAATCTATCAAATGTACTCGACACTCGCAAAAATAAAGGCTCTTCATTGGCATTGTGGTTCCATGAAAAAACTTTTAATGTCCATGGAACCTTTCCAATGCACAAAAGATTCTCTAGTGAAAAAAAGTCCTTTAGACTTAGAAAAAGTTCTCCACACTAAGAAAAATGGCTAACTGTCACCCCTCATTTTTTAAAAAAGGCACGCAGGTGCACTATCCAAACTTAAATTGTTGTAATTTATGAACACTTTGGAATACAGACATAAGGTTGGTATCTTTTTAAAGAAGAAAATTAGTAGATTATCACAGAAATTGAATGTTTTCAAAAAATTAAAGTATCAAAAAGTTAAGTTTAAATTTATTGTAAAGAAAATACAATGTACTGATTTTATTATATTTTGTATATAATAAATATTTTACATAACAGGTTTTACTCTAAAATTGGTATAAAATTAAAGCCTTATGTCTAAATAAGTTATGTTCCAAATTTGAAGTTGATATGAAAAAAATTGAGGTTCCTGTGAGATTTTATTAGGGCGTTATACCACAAACCGCCACCGGGTGCCATCCAAACTCCATTAAATGTTTTTAATGCATTTTTCTGTCACAAATGTCTAGATTTCTCTGTCAATATTACTTCTATCAACAAAATATGGAATCCTGAGACTCAGACATTTCCAACGATATGTATTTTGTCAAGAATATAAAAAGTTTTGATTTTAAAAGCCCGTAATGCATTTTGTAATATGACACCAGACACTGCCCACTAAGGGGGAGGAGACCGCCAAAAGATTTTAAAGTACCATTTCCATGGTAACGCAATGTCCGATTTCAAAATGGTTTTCACAGGATGAACCTTGGGCTTCTAAGCTTTCAAATGATATACAATATACACATACACAGGTGTGACGGTGACAATTAAGGGGTTAAGGACTGACCACTGAAAGGAGCACCAGAAATGGTTCTTCTCTGAAAACTCCCTTCTGGAACCTTGCTAAAATCTCATATGGTGTGGTATTCTCTCATATAGTACAATCACAAAATGTGAGTCATTGTGGAATTTTATTTGAAAACCAAACGAAAGGTTTATTGGACATGTTTTAATTTTATTTACTGACATGGTTATTTATAAAATAAAACCTCAGATTTGTCACTAAGAACACAAGCTTTCCCTTTTTTCGGCTTTTTTGTTTTTTTTTTTTTTTTTTTTTTTTTTTTTGGGGGGGGCCCCCAAAAAAAAAAAAAAAAAGGTCTTCTGAGATGTCTGTTATGAACTTGTATCTGTTATGGCCTTTGAGCTTAATGTCACCGCAGAGAATACTCTTAACCTTTTGTAGTAGGTAGCAGTTATGAGACTATATTGCTCTTTCCTTCTTTGTTCTTCTTTGTTCCATTCAGTCCCTATAAATATTTATAACTGACATTTCTGCTATGCTTAAAATGTATCTAAAGTGTTTTTGTAAAAACGCTACAATTAATAATAACATATGAAATTGAATATTAATATATTACTTTTAGGATCCATATAAATCCTACAGGTAATGAAACTGTTTTACATTTTGCTCATATTGTCTTTGAAATTATCATTTGCCATTTCAGAGAGATGTGAGTAATGGGGTCAAACTGCAGTTGTCCTTTTCATGTGATATCTCTCCATGAGAGCCGGATCAGCAGCCCTCTCTCCTCAGACTCTAGGAATGGCGCCACTTCCCTTAAATGCTATTAGCAGACAGATACGACAAAATGGAGAAAGGCTGATACAATTATTGTGTGATTCAGACCATCCACAATCTTTCGGCCTTGAATGTTTACAGGTCAAATTCCGATGCGCACACACACACACACACACACACACACACATACACACAACGAATGGTTTGAGGTTTTCTGGTTTTTCATATTATTTAGGCACACACACAACAGTCAATATGTCCAGTACTCTCTAGGGTGGTGCATATTGTGCCCCGGCTGGTACAGCGATCATCCAACATTAATTGAACTGAGGGACACTGAGGACTTTTAGGGCATGGTATTTCACGCCGTCCTGATAAGACACCAGGAGAGCAGGAGGAGAGAATTGCTTTGAAGTGATTCATTTGTGGAGGACACTCTGCCATACATCACCAATGCCACACTGATTATATGAGTTTTCACTCTATAAATAATGGATTGCTTTCACGGTGGCAGCTTTAGGCATTGCTAATCTTTTGTGGCTTTGTTTATCTTTCACATAAATGCTTGACTTGTTTTATATGCTAAAATCAATGCCACATTTTGAAAAACATCTTAAATTTGCTATTTAAATCATTGCATCTACAGTATTTATAATATGCCACAAGTTTAATATTCTAATCAGAATACCACAACAAATACACTTAACAATGAACTACAAATTTACAGATCATTGACTGCACTTTATATTACAGGCTGCTCTGTCTCATTTAATATAGCTATGGGCCCTTTACACAGACTGTGATGAAGTTTTTTATATTTATTCTATTCTTATTAGCAAATATTTCCCCTCTTTTGACCAACATAATTAATCTCTTGATTTTTTTCTCTTTTCGAAACGTCATAGAAAAGTTTTTTTGTTTTGCTATTGGGGCAAATGAGCAAAAAATATATAGTCGTTGAAGTTTCCGTTCACCTTCCGCTTCTTAGAACCCTGGAAATGTGAAAAGGGTCTATTTAAAAAATAGTCAGAAATATAAAGCATATCTGAGGTGCTTGTTTTCAATCAAGCTAAATAATTTATTTACTCAGTTGTAAAGGTTAGTTGTCCCCTTCCACGTGTAAATGAGAGGGCACTAATGAAGTCAAATAACGATGCCAGCAGTGAGTGGTTACACCAGATGTGTAGAGAGATTAGATGAGGCTGAATCAAAGTCAAGGCCAATCTTAGATGATCAGCTTGATGAGAACTGTACACCAGCTCCACCAACTCTAAATAAATGATTTTAACAGTTGAAGAGTTCTAATTGCATCATGAGGACATTTAGAGACTGTGGGGGTCCTGTAGGACCTCAGAACTCATGTGAGCAAAACACAGAGCCCACAGTAAACAAGGGCGTTCAAGGACGACATCCAAGCTGTAATATCTGCAATGAGGCAGGAGTGCTTATAATGATGACAGAAACAATTTCACCCGCCAACACAATCTTCTTATGGTTTACTTGATGTTGTCTCCAATAAAGGCTAGAGCAGTTAAATAATGAAAATCTTATAGAGAAATTTCTCCTTAGTTTCAGATTAGTCCAGTCAACAGTCATTGTTGAGCACTTAGAATGGAGAGACTGGGGGCGGAAATTATTTCAAAGTGTTTTTCTGCATTTTCATATACAGCCACGACATATTTTAGTTGTTCAAAAACAAATGAAACATAAAAGTTGACTATTTACTAAAAAAAATATTTAGAGTGATCGTCAGCTAAATTCAAGTTCAAATCAGGTGTGTTTTTCCTGTACGTTTAAGTGTAATACAAAGAAAGTTACTGTTGTTTAGGAATGATGTAATAGGAATGTATGACCTTTAATAAAATATTCACAATATCCTGAAGATATAAGCGTTCAGAGACATGACGAACATTTCTTATTTTAATATGTCAGACAGATTTCATGCTATGACTGATTGGAGACTTATTTGCATTATGCCATAGTTCTGCTCACCTGGGAGGCATAAATATCTTTAGCTGAGCATATTAGTTGGAAACTTGATTAATTCATCAGAAATCACATGCAAAATACATTTCTAAATAAAACACCTTGCTTCCTGAGTGATTTCTGCATATTTAGGAATCATTTAAATTACCTTATTATACTGAGGTGGGCTGATGAATTGTGAACAGTTAAAGTGTCCATAAAACAGGTTGAAAAAATGTGTATATATTTGTTAGTTTATTTTAGCTGTGATCAATTGAGAAAACAAATTTAACATGATAATTATTTAGAGACCCAACTCAACCTGAATAATCCAGAAGAATCAGGTCAAACTATCATGGAGCTTAAATTATAAGCGCATATTTCACATTATCAAGACTCGCTGAGCCTCTTTAATGGGTTAATTTATCTAGCCTTTGTTTGATATAACCAAATCATTACTGGGTTGAACTGATATCATTGCCCCCTCCCCCCCCCACCCCCCACCCACCCCCACCCCAACCCCAACCCAAACCAAAACCCTTATCCAAGTCATAAATCTCAAGCAAATATGCCGTTTGTAGTAGGAAATTTAATTTAGAGAAATACATTCACATTTTGTTGACAAAAGACATTAGACCAGAATAGGAGGTACAAGGAGAGATACAAATTATTTTTATACTCTAGGGTCAGTTCATGACATACAGCAATGCTTAAATTTCATTTTGCTCTGCATGAAAATTCCAAGGTGACCAATATAAAATGCATTTAAAATGTAAAAATTAAGTGTATATAAAAATATACATCACATGTAGTACCATACATGTGCCAATTAGTCCAGTTTTACCATATCTTATAGACACCCTCTGCTCAGTAGACCCTAAGCTGTTTTCTCTCTTGATAAACTGATTATATTCTGAACACATGTGGATATCTATTAAAAAAAGAAAAGGCACCAATGAACAGTCATCCGTGTAAATGCCTCTCTAGGCAATTACAGACACAATCAATATTCCCAAAAGCGTTTGGGACAGTAAACGGTTACAATGCAATACAGGTTGCATTTATGAGGTTTTGAAGTATCTCTCTCTGCTCTGTTAGTTTAACAGATTACATTTTTCATGCTGTGAAATATGGTACTGCTTTGTATAATCAATGATGTTTTTTCTCTGATGCAAGCAAAATTGTCAACAAGTGCCAATCTATCAGAAAAAGACATGAGCTAATGTTTCGCTACATCATTTTAGTACAATCAGAAGGCCTGTTTTTTTTTTTTTCTTTTTTTTTTTGACAGAGTACAGAGCATCAGAACAGTCTCTTCCATTCCAGTCATGATATTCTGCCTTTCGCTTGATCCAGTTTGCCACCATTATCAGACAGTTCTGAGAGGACTGAAGACTATAGGGTGAAAGAGCTTAAGAGATTTCAAAGAGGCGGTGAATTAAAACGCAAACCACGTCACTTGCAATTAAACAAAATCAATACATGCAACTCTACTAGGAGTGAAGAGGAATATAAGAGCTCTCAGCTCATGAAGCTTAGAACCCTTTGTTTTTTCAAAGTTTTCGATTTTCGACCACTACAGAAACCATCTTAAAATCAGTAATCCCACTGTTACTGTGCCCTTGACCTCAGGTCGTTATAAGACATTGATCTGGAATTAGTGTGTATAAATCAACTTGGATTAAAAAGTGACAGCTAAATGGCAAGTTTCTAAGTTAGAGCAGTGAAGAAAAACTTCACCATATTCAAACGCATGCTAACTGCTTCCAGATTTCCTAATGGCAGTTGTCAGACAGACATTTGACTTGAGAGACATGGGGAAAGAGCCAGGTGCAGCAGAGAGAGATCAGTTCTGAGACAAGCTGTCAAACAGTCCAACAGCACAAGCTGAAAGCTTAGACAGGGCGGCACATTCTGAACATTCTGACTAATGAGCTGCTGCAAGCCTTCAGTACATGCAAAACAACATATTCAAGGAAAGATGACTTGTGCAGCATTTCTCTTAGTTTAAAGGTTGGGTTGATAATACATAAATATACACAAACACATATCTTTTAAAAATATCTGACCTTCTTGTGCAGTTAAAAGGGAAGAAACACAGCACGCCTGTTAATTTTACCTCAATTGAAATCATTCTGAGCTGCAGTTCTGCTTTATAAATCAAGCATCGTTTTGTAAGCCAGATTCTTTATAAATCAAGCATCGTTTTGTAAGCCAGATTTGACCTATTTTTTTTTATAACTTCTAGTGCTTTATTCTGCCCCAGAGTGAAAGCCAATTTCATTTATTGAAGACGACACCGAAAGTAACTTTGGAAACTTTGTTAACTTTGGTTCATCTAGATGCAATAACTACCGAATAAGAGAGCTATAACTCTGAAAACAAAGCCAAAGCACTGACAAATCCAGCGAATTTTTTCCTCAGAGGCATCCACTTCAACAGCCTCATAACTTATAAACAAAACTTAAACACTCACCTGTATGCAGCGTGAGCTGGACCACGGAAAGCCAAAACGGACATATACACATTTTACCTATCGCGTTTGAAAATTCGTAAGCGTTTCAAACACGCAACTGAAACAGAAAGTTATTAGAACCGTTTTATAGTTTAATACAGGAACGTTTTTACAGTATACCTAATATTTAATGATGTTCTTCAAATAAATTACAACTTGCACACGTAACATTGTAAAATATAGGAAAAAAGGATTTAAACGATTAAACGATAAGGCCCCATGCGCATCCATAGAGATATAGAAATCCTAAACATACACTGATCTGAGCTTACCTATTCATCTCAGGTCACACTCATTGAGTTACCGACAAACAACAAAATTAAAGATAATGACTTTAAGAAAAACTGAAAGAGTTTGATTAAAAGCGGCCTTTGGTATGTTATGCGCGTTTGAGCGCGCGCAGACAGTGTAGGCGAGTGACTTTGGCTGAAGGGACACGCATCAGGCGCTCGCGCATTCGTGGATCAGACCTCACAGAGGAAGCAGCGGAGCACTGGTTTCTTGGATTTCTGTTTAGCATCTCGAGTTTGCGCAAATCAATTACCAGCAGCCATTTGTAGTAAATGAACACGTTGTTTGTCGTTCTGTAACGGAGGACCTATGTTTCTCGTGTGCTTTGTCATTTACTTATGAGCATGCCACATTTTCTCCGATGTACCTTAATGGACAAAAAAAAATGTAAATGTTAGAAATCTTGGTGAGTGGAATGCTTCAACATATTCTAATTTGTACAACTCGAGACCGTTCGACTACCTGTAGGATTGCATCAAGCGCGTGAGGGAGGCGGTGATGCCCAGGAGGTAATGCGCATTAGTATAATGTGACACAATTCGGGATTTTTTGCACTCGAACGAAGGTTTTTGTGCGCATCGTGCACATTTGTACCCGGTGAATATAAGATAATGGAACCACCGTAATCTCAAGGAGAGCTGGCGGCACGTTGTTTTTGAACAGGCGTTGGGATGCTCTACGTTTATCCTTCAAACCCAGTTGAAGATGTACAGAACACGGGGACATTTCCAGCAATATACGCGTGCCTGTACCATACAAGCTCCGTCTGAATGGCAATACTTGAATGTTTGAAGTCAAGTTTTCAAGGCAATAGTTTTTGCACCTGATGCAAAGCAATCCGCAATCGATCGAATGAATGATCATTCCATGCATGAGTGTGCAGAGTGACTAATCGCACCTGGACCACAATAAGACAAGATGGAGAAGAATCAGACACACGTTTTGATTATTGGTTTTGAGATACCAGAAAGCGCTCTGTAGTAAAGTTGCAGTGGCCGAACTACAGGTGCTATATGAAGAACAGGTCACAAGCGTTAATTTGCCCTCGCAGAAATGCCAGTGCGTGCTGTGACTTCCAGGTTCATGTACAGGGGACTTTGCTCAATTCCAGATATCCTCTCCTACAGGACTCCCGTCAGCCTCCCCGAGGATGAAGTGGAGGGTAAGTGATATTTCATTGTGAGTTGAAGAGAGACGTTATCAGTGGCGATAGTGCTGCCAGTACTTTGTGAATGTAGATTTCAGCACCATGGAGAGCGCCCTGCGGCAGCCTCTACTGTCCACTATGAAGAAACTGCTTGTTTTTTTCCTATACACTACTGACTATTAACAATGGTCGGCAAATAATTTGAATAAATAAATAAATATTTTATGTGTTGGTTTTGATATGAATGTATGAACAAACGCCTTCAGATTAAATCTATAATGGAGTTCAAGCTTACAATAAGAACGGCGAAGGCGAGCGTTCATATCTAAATTAGTATTACATTCAAAAATTACAAATAATATCAAATCAAAGACACATTTAAAAAACACATGCAAATTACATTAATTGATAATAATTTTAATAGATGCTTGCACCATATACAACAGTCTTGAAAAAACATTTTTTTGTGGAACTACATAGATTAAATGCCATAATTTTGTTTATTGATTGATTGATTTATGTTATGCATACTGTTTCTGTGTACAATCTTTCCAATATGTATGTACATTCATGTGATACACAGACCTAGCTGACACTCATTCAGTTCCTGAGAGATGAAGGCCTACCTCTTAATTATATAGTGATGTGGGGAATTTCTTTAGAGCATATTCTTTTTTATATATTTAAAAAAGAGACATGTCAGAACAAAACAATCAGATACCATATGTAATCTCATGTCTATGCGTTAGCTACAATTAGGTTATTGTGTCCATAGGCTGTATGACACTCTATGTTAGCTCAGAAACATATAATGATAAAAGTGTACCCCATTATCTAATATGTTAAAGCTAACAGACTTTCACAATTAATTACATACAATTATATATATCCTATATAATATAATATAGTTAATATTATATATAGTATATTATTATTATCGATATATATATTAAAATACTGTAATATTATATCACATAATATCTTGTTAATGGAAATATGGCTTGGCAAATTAAAATAATTTCAGAATGAAAATGCATTTCCTTGTGACAGTTATTAATGACTTTTAATGACAGTTATTAATAATGTTTTATTTGATTGTCTCCTGATATTTAAAAGGCAATCAATCATGGCACTTATTTATCCACAAAGTGGTCCAACTTTCCAATCAAGCATACTGATATAGATAATGTTGTCATGTTTAAAATTAAAATGTTGTGTCATTGTTTGTTGTAACATGGCGATGTACTGTATCTGGCACATCTGCAGAAATCCGTGAAGCCTTTAAGGTGTTTGACCGTGATGGGAACGGATTCATCTCAAAACAGGAGCTAGGAGTGGCCATGCGGTCTCTTGGTTACATGCCAAATGAAGTGGAGCTGGAGGTGATCATTCAGAGACTGGACATGGATGGTATATCAGCCCTCGCAAAAACTACAGAAACATTCACATTTCTGGACACACATGCTCTGTGTATTTTAGCACATAACATATGTTGTTAAATTGTGTGATATTCTCTAGATCACTATTAATTTGTCTTGTTTTGATTGCATCTAAGCCCTGCTATGGGAACATTTATCAGAGAGGTATGGTGGAATTGCAAATTCAATATAAAACAACTGCAACAGCAAAACAATTCAATATTGTAATGGTTA
The DNA here is from genome assembly GCA_018155175.1 of Sinocyclocheilus anophthalmus. Taxonomy (NCBI): domain Eukaryota; kingdom Metazoa; phylum Chordata; class Actinopteri; order Cypriniformes; family Cyprinidae; genus Sinocyclocheilus; species Sinocyclocheilus anophthalmus. The sequence continues at coordinate 136,104 of JADLZN010001923.1, forward strand.
TTGTGAATCATTGAACAAAGGACTGATGTTCCTGATAACGATTCAGAAGATTAAAGTCTGGCTGTTCTGCTCGATCAGCGTAAGATTACAATCTCCCACAAGAAAAGGTTACAGTGAAGCTGGCCTGTGTTTTGGTATCTTTTATTTTGCAGGTGACGGTCAAGTTGACTTTGAAGAGTTCGTAGCACTTCTCGGACCAAAACTGTCTTCAGCTGGTATGCCTGACAGATTCCATGGAGCCGAATTTGATTCCATATTCTGGAAGGTGAGGAGGTTTTCTTTGAAATAATCTCAATTATTTCCCCCCATAGTCCCAATGATTAGTTCTGTCTGGCTTCAGCTTTACTTTGTCCCATTGTTCTGTGACTCCCTGTGATTACTGGTGGAAAAGAAGATTATTCATACATTATTCACACTCTGCAATTAACTTGCTGACATTTCTTTGGTAGTAATAGCATTGAATTAAAATTAATATTGAAAGTGCCGTTTCAGTTCATTAGAAGGCAATAGTCTCTTAAATGTGCTATTTCGTATAACTCATCTATGCATTAGCCGCTGATCATTTATAGCAGTTATATCATCATTTACAGGGATATTAGGCATTTTGAACATTGTTCCTTTAATGAAAAGGTCAATATTACTCTCCATTCTCCTTGTGTCATTAGTGTGACATGCAAAAGCTGACTGTGGATGAGCTGAAGAGACTCCTGTATGACACCTTCTGTGACCATCTGACTATGAAAGACATCGAGAACATCATCATGACTGAGGAGAGTCACTTGAACAGCCCCGAGTGCCAAGTAGATATTGACAGTAAGTCTTCATACACTAACAATTCTCAGCAGCAAAGCAAAAAACATGACAAACGTGACAAACATGATACATTCATCTTAGCTGTTTATTTCTAGCATATTCGCTCCCTGTGTGTGCCCACGCATCCGTATCATTATGAAGTGTCTGGGCATTATCGTGTCAATCAAAATTGTCTGTCAACTCCATTAAAAACCCAAGACACAGAGGCCATTGCTGCAGTGTAGAAAATGGTCTATTTTTAGCTGAAACATATTCTGTTGATAGTCCTGGGGAAATAAAGGAGCTCATGAATCTGTTTGAAGCAGGACAGTGGGGAATGTATCTGCAATACTGATGAGCACTTGAATACCTCATACTCTTTGGTAGAAAATATCTTTTTACTGAATGCCAGCCACTGGCAAGTTTTTATTCCCTTTCGTAAGAAGCTTATACACATATTGTGTCGAATTGAAGCAAAAAAACAAAACCAAAAAACAACTAAAAACACGACTTGAGGAAAAAGTTAAGAAATGTAATGTTTGTCTTTCCAAAAGAAAAAAAAAGTAGCAATATCACACAAGCAAGAGTGCTGTTGTTCTATCAGCTGCAGCAGCTGGAAAATTACAGTACAAATGTGAGTGTGGTTACTTTTATACAAAAGGTTAATATTGAGTAAATTACATTTTAGACACAATATTGGCAGTTCTGCTTTGCAGCGCCAATGATATAAAATGTTTTCAAATGGTTCCACAACAGGGCTGCGACAACTCTGAGCAAAACACAGTAGTAGTGTTTGGTTTCTAACTTAATAAGCGGTTTTTGAATGAATCATTATTGAGTAAATTATTTAAATTCTCACCCATAAAGTCGCTTGTTTTGTTCCTGAATGAATCAAAGTTTTAGAACGAATGGATTGAATGAATGATTCAATGACTCACTTATAAACAGGTGGTTCGTTCATTACTGGCTTGAATCTGTTTTTGAACAAATCGGTTGAATGAGTGATTCAATGACTCACTCATAAGGACACTCACTTGTCGCCACCTACTGGTGAAACTATGTAACCTGCAGAAAGAGTCACTGAATAGTCGCCGCTATTAAAAAACAGACTGAAACTCATAAATTCAGACAAATTAAGTAATACAAACAGTGAAAATTACTAGAGTTGTTGGACTCTTTCAATGCTACCTGACCAATCAGATTTGAGAACTGATGTTGTATAAATATATGTCTATTTGAAAAATGCAGTATCTACAATAACCTTTCTCTTGCATTTTCTTCAATTTGTCCTCAAAGCAAGTCCCATGCAACAAGTCAAGCACACCTGTGTGCGCAAGAGCTTGATTTGTGCCTTCGCCATTGCATTCATCATCAGCGTCATGCTCATCGCAGCCAATCAGATGCTTCGAAGAGGAATGAAATAAACAGTTCTGTTTCCAAGACAATGAATGACTGACAAAAGGAAGCAAAATAAAAATGCCAAAAAATCCACTAATTTTACTAGTTTCTAATGATCACTGTTTTACAGAAACACCAAAGGCTGCACTTTCGTTCTACTGTAAACTCAAGGTAAAGACAGACTGTTGTTAGACAGACAAAAGAATAATTTAGCCCAAAACAACATAGTTTAAAAGTGTCTTTATCATTATACTATATTAATGACCATTCTCCTATAAAATATTACAGTTTTTCTTAGGGTTATGTTACAAAGTAGACATCTATTATAATGTATTGTGTTGTATAGTTGTAATCCACTTTATATCAATATCATGTCAGGGTCATTATATAACATGACACAATGACATTGACAAAACAATTTCCCCATTTTGTAACAATGTTGTGTGACTGGGTCATGTATGTTACACAGTTTTAGATCCAGTAGATCCGAGATTTATTTCACCAACATGGTCTCAAACATCACCGGTTTGACCTTTGGGGATACTCGTGGATACAGAATGAAAAGAGGGAATAAACAAATTTGTCAACACCAAGTCTAAGTCACCATGAGTAGTTAGGCTTAGAGCAATTCAAAAAGAAAATGAATGTTCTAGAAATTTACCAGTAATAAACTGTGATGGAAAGTAGAGTATACATTTGGTGACAATCCAAAGTGTTACTGAATCTAACCTGTGTAATTGTCTTTTGTTAACTTAAAAACATTATTTCTTCCAGTCTTGACTCTCAGGATTGTTTGTTGTCAGGTCTTTTATTAAATTGTCTGCTGGTTGTGTGAGGAATATTACTGGCTATTCGTATAGTGTGCCACGTGAGATTAAATGTTTTTGTCGATATCCTGCAATATAATTGTTCTGAGTGTTAATACATATGATTACATATTTGCATGAAGTGTTGCCTAGCATTTTGATAACATCAGTGAATAATCAGTCTGTATCAATATTATCATTAATTTCTTTAACAACTTGTGGATTTCATTGTAAGAGGTTTACTTCTGGGGTATTGTGATCTGTATAATGGTAAATTCTTAATTTTTAAGTCATGACATTAATGTTCTCTCATCGTTTACGTTTAACTGAGTTTGTGTCCACATTATCCTGGTCAACTGGAAAATTACAGGTTAAGTTTAAGATTTCCATTGCTTTTAAAGCAACTGCATGTCTTTTTTTTTCTACCTTGAAATATGGGTTTCAAAATCATTTGAACGAATAGTCTGTTTCTTTTAAACTCTCCCCTCAAAGGTCTGTTCTGGGAGTGAGCGAGTTCAAATTTCTGCGAAAAGGGTGGATTGCTTTACAAATGCATGTGTACAGCTTTCCAGTGTAATTAGGAAAGTGAATTCCACTCACTTAACTGCTCCAAAGTTGCAAAAATACACAAAATTACATACAGTTGCTTCACGTTTATGTATTCATAGCATGAATCAAAGGGAATGAACTAGTGCATGTTATTCAAAAGTATTATTTTGAAGTTAACAAGTTTGTGACGAGCTAATGGTAACAAGCAATATTTTTGCATACTCTGAAATAAATTTATGCATCCAGCATCTATCTGTAATTTATGCATTTGTCAGTAATCTCAGTGCCTGAACAGTTAATTGGATGTTGTTGTTGTTCTGTGTCTTAGGTTTGAAGTCCAAAGTCAATATTTTTGTGCACTTTCCCAGTATTTAATTCACATGTGTTTGTGCTATATCACAGATGACACTTAACTGATACAAATAAGTTGTTCATTAACATTTCTCAGACTTAATTTGGAAAAACAATAATGTACGTTAAGTCTGTTATGACTTTATAAGTATTTAAATGGATCTGCAACTGCATATGACTGTAATGAAAGTGTTGCATTGGTTTTATGAGGCTGTAGAGTGAAACATATCAATTTACAACAATACTTTTTTTCATAGTATTATTAATATATTATACATCACAGAAGGTATTTCTGTTATTTGTAGTCCGCAAAACCCAACATTCTGACTTCTGATCATGAAGGCAAATGCTGACATGATGAAAACCTGTTTCTTTGCAGTTGCATGTATTTGTAATATTCTGACATGTTGTATTGTGTAATGTCAAGGTCAGCCTCTGTTGTTAAAATATGCAATATATGCTTATTTGATGACAATTTACTGTGAATTAAAGTTACGATTTATATATCTATATCTATACAAATTGAGATATACTGATTTCAGGACATCAGCAACATATCATGCTTTAAATTTCCAAAGCTCAAGCATGTGATCTGCTGTGCAAATTGTTTTTACACACTAATAGGGGTATTATTATTTAACATGGCAATATGTTTTTTCAGACAGAGTAATAAATGGGTAAAATTATATGAAAAATAGTTTTATTTTTGTATTTTTCCAATATTTCTTTATATAAATTCATCTTATTCCACATGGAAATATTACAGAACATTTACTTAAATTACATCTATTACATTCAACTACATAATGGCCGATACACGTTGGCAGTTACAAATTAGTTCACTTAATTATATTAATGTAGTGATGTAACAGTAATATATCCAACTGATGTATGTAACTTTATATTGCATCAATGTAGCCCTAGAAAACAACCCTGAATCTATGACGTGCCAACATGTGCTGATGTTACAATTAATTGTACCATGTGAACAAATGAATTAAAACAGTGGTGCTTCTTCTTTGGTCTTTCTCCTTGTAATTTTGTTTGTTTTTTACATTACTACAGTAAGCAGCACTTCAAATAAGGATGCTGGTTTGGCTGAATTTATTTGGTCATATTTCCACACAAGTATGCATATAAAATAAATGCTTTGGTGGAATGGGTCTTCTAACAATTTTTGTTTTTAATTATTCCTTGAGCTGTGTATACCTGATAACTGATGCTGGTATTAAGTTACTAAACTCAACTAGATCAGGAAAAAGTATCTAGCAGTGACACAGAGGCTTTTAGACAACTAATTAGTCAAATCTTTCTCTAACGCATAGCCAATAAGAACTTTCATCACCAGGCCAGTAAATGTAATGCATCCCAGTCAAGCGTAACATGCATCAGTGCAGACAAGAGAAATTCACTAAGGCCATGCTAGCTAACAGTACAAAACCTTCCTGCAACAAGCAATCAGGAATAAATGGAAAACACTCATCTGAATTTCAATCTAAAACACTGACACAGAAGGCAGACAAAAACAATAACTCTCTCCATAGTCTCTCCAACGTTCAGCTTGGGAATACTGTCATCTTCTTGATAAGACACCAAATAAAAACAATCAATTAGGTTAACGCCTACCTTTTAAGGAAAAATAACACAGTGTTCTTTTCCGGACAGATAAATTACAACTCCACATTATGGATTTATTCAAAATATTCCTATGAACTGTCCACAAAGTAAACTCTTTTATTCATGCAAAACATGATTTCTGTTCAAGCCATACAAGTTCATTGCATTTTTTCACAATGCACCTCAACTTGTATTGCTTTACAATTTGATACAAAAGTGCATATTGTTCTCCCTTTAAGAAATAGTTTCATCCAAAAAGGAAAATTATCTGAAAATGTATTCACCCTCAAGTCATTCAAGATGTAGAGGAGCTTGTTTCTTCATCATCTGTCAATTTGGAGAACTTTTTGCATTACTTCTCCCCAATGGATCACACTATTCCACTGCAGAGGATCTAGTGGCTGATCAGTGATGGAATAGATTTGAGAAATTACATTACAAGGAATCAAATTATCTAACATCTTGGACCCCGAGGGTGAGTAAATGTTCAGCAATTCTTTTATTTTTGTGTGAAATATTCCTTTAAAGATTTGCATAAAAAGGCTTAGCAATGATTATAGTTAGCAGCATGGTCTTTAAAAAAATAAATAATAAAAAAGGACTTTTATAAATGACATTTCAACCCCATTCATTGTGTAGTGTCACTCTCCAACCACCAGTTGGTGGGGGATGAAGAGATGGAGGAAGATCTGGAATAGACAGCAAATACGGAGGTATCTCAATGTTTTCAGCACATTCTTCCTCTTCAATCTTTAAAACTCTGAAAATAAAAGGAGTAACAGGTCACTGCTGAGCTCAAGAGCATATGTGTGTTTTCTCTACCACTGGAACCTATATGCGGGTAATTATGCAAATGACACAGCTGTAGGCGGCAGGCATCTCATTTTAATGTGTGTCAGAGTGACCTCTAAAACAAGATTTTTCATGCATTTTGAATTCTCTGAAACACACTTGCACCATAGCAGCTGGAATTCTTCATCCATTAAGTCAAGCAACATATTCAATCATAACATAAATTTGGGTGTTTTAGACAAAAAAAAAGTGTATCAGCAATTGGTATAATACTAAACCCCAAACTATGGGTAACATAAGCACAAACATTCATGGTAGAATGTGAATTGTGAGTTCCATGCGAGTAAGAAAATTGATCATTTGTCAACATCAAAGTCAAAATAATAAGTAACTAAACCCATCTTAGTAAATGAAACACTTATTAGAAACATTCCAGCCTTTTCAAATCATCACTCTGTGCAGTATCCTGCATTAAGTACCTTCCTGATGTCAAAGCAGCCAGTTTCTTCTCTCTTCTGGAGAGCCATTCATCAATGCTGCGCTCATTAGATGATCCTTCTTGATCAGGGTCTTCCTTCTGCCGCTTTTCATCTGACAGGAAATTGCCACAATGTACTCAGTCTAACAAACTGTGAAAATGTTTAAGTGTAACGCCAACAGCCCTCAGCGTTAAAGGGTTAGTTCACCCAAAAAAAAAAATTCCGTCATTAATTACTCACCCTCATGTCGTCCAAAACCCCTAAGACCTCCGTTCATCTTCGGAACACAAGTTAAGATAATTTTGATGAAATTCGAGAGCTCTCTGACCCTCCATAGACAGCAACGCAACTGTAATGTTCCCAGGTCCAGAAATGTAGCAAGGACATCGGTAAAACAGTCCATGTGACATCAGTGGCTTAAATTGTGAAGCTTTGAGAATACTTTTTGTGCGCAAAGAAGACACAAATAACATTTTATTTAACAATTCTTCTCCCCTGAGTTAAGTCTTCTGCCATTTTGGAGAGTACCCGAGAACGTAATCGGCATTGTTTACGTTAGAGGGGAAAGCACGCGCATAAATGTAATTGGCGTAATCATCGTTGTTTATGCTTAGGAGAAAGCGTGCTTATGCGTTGTGATACTCTCCAAAATGGCAGAAGACAGTAACTCGGGGGAGAAGAATTGTTGAATAAAGTCGTCATTTTTGTTTTCTTTGCACACAAAAAGTATTCTCGTAACTTCACAAAATTGAAGTTGTCCTTGCTACGTTTCTGTCTGGGAACATTTCAGTTGCGTTGCTGTCTATGGTGGGTCAGAAAGCTCTCGGATTTCATTAAGAATATCTTAATTTGTGTTCTGAAAATTAACAGAGGTCTTACGAGTTTTGAACGACATGAGGGTGAGTAATTAATGACAATTTACATTTTGGGGTGAACTAACTAGAGCCCGACCGATATATCGTTTAGCCGATGTTATCGGCTGATATGAGCCTGTCGCCGATATATCTGAATCTGCGAATAATGCTGCAGATATGAAATTTTTTTTTACATGCCGACACAAAGTTCAAATGATTTTCAACGGTCGCTTTGTCGCATCCTGTTGCGGCGCAGACACTGTGTCAGCATAGTTTGTCAGTACAGTTAGTAATGTAGCAGATTGAAAAGTTAGTATCTTTTTTGCAGTCCAATAGACGGCAGTGCGGTGGTGGCTTGAGTCTGTTGAATGGTGATTTAACGCTACATTGTCACCTGGTTGGAGAGACTCAATGCTAAGTAAATAAACAATGTCCCCGTCTTTTACTCTCACAATGAGCTCATCATATTCGTTTGCTACATTAGTAGGGCCCTATGATTTCCGCGATGCAGAAAACATGGACGGAATTGCGGAATCCAGTATAAAAACGGAATTTACTGTATAACGCGGAATTTCATGGAATTTGTCTTATTTTTGATGAATAAAAAAAAAAGGTCAGTACATATATATATTACAGTGGGTACGGAAAGTATTCATACCCCCTTAAATTTTTCACTCTTTGTTATATTGCAGCCATTGCTAAAATCATTTAAGTTAATTTTTTTTCTTCTTTAATGTACACACAGCACCCCATTTTTACAGAAAAACACAGAATTGTTGACATTTTTGCAGATTTATTAAAAAAGAAAAACTGAAATATCACATGGTCCTAAGTATTCAGACCCTTTGCTGTGACACTCATATATTTAACTCAGGTGCTGTCCATTTCTTCTGATCATCCTTGAGATGGTTCTATCCTTCATTTGAGTCCAGCTGTGTTTGTTTATACTGATTGGACTTGATTAGGAAACCACACACCTGTCTATATAAGACCTTACAGCTCACAGTGCTGTCAGAGCAAATGAGAATCATGAGGTCAAAGAAACTGCCTGAAGAGCTCAGAGACAGAATTGTGGCAAGGCACAGATCTGGCCAAGGTTACAAAAAAAATTCTGCTGCACTTAAGGTTCCTAAGAGCACAGTGGCCTCCATAATCCTTAAATGGAAGACGTTTGGGACGACCAGAACCCTTCCTAGAGCTGGCCTCCGGCCAAACTGAGCTTTTTTTTTTTTAAAAAATCGGGGGAGAAGAGCCTTGGTGAGAGAGGTAAAGAAGAACCCAAAGATCACTGTGGCTGAGCTCAGAGATGCAGTCGGGAGATGGGAGAAAGTTTTAGAAAGTCAACCATCACTGCAGCCCTCTACCAGTTGGGGCTTTATGGCAGAGTGGTCCGACGGGAAGCCTCTCCTCAGTGCAAGACACATGAAAGCCCGCATGGAGTTTGCTAAAAATACCTGAAGGACTCCAAGATGGTGAGAAATAAGATTCTCTGGTCTGATGAGACCAAGATAGAACTTTTTGGCCTTAATTCTATGCGGTATGTGTGGAGAAAACCAGCCACTGCTCATCACCTGTCCAATACAGTCCCAACAGTGAAGCATGGTGTGGCAGCATCATGCTGTGGGGGTGTTTTTCAGCTGCATGGACAGGACGACTGGTTGCAAACGAGGGAAAGATGATGCGGCCAAGTACAGGGATATCCTGACGAAAACCTTCTCCAGAGTGCTCACAACCTCAGACTGGGCCGAAGGTTTACCTTCAACAAGACAATGACCCTAAGCAAACAGCTAAAATAACGAAGGAGTGGCTTCAACTCTGTGACTGTTCTTGAATGGCCCAGCCAGAGCCCTGACTTAAACCCAATTGAGCATCTCTGGAGAGACCTAAAAATGGCTGTCCACCAACGTTTACCATCCAACCTGACAGAACTGGAGAGGATCTGCAAGGAGGAATGGCAGAGGATCCCCAAATCCAGGTGTGAGTAACTTGTTGCATCTTTCCCAAAAAGAATCATGGCTGTTTTAGATCAAAAGGGTGCTTCTACTAAATACTGAGCAAAGGGTCTGAGTACTTAGGACCATTTGATATTTCAGTTTTTCTTTTTTAATGAATCTGCAAAAAATGTCAACAATTCTTTGTTTTTCTGTCAATATGGGGTGCTGTGTGTACTTACTGAGGAAAAACAAATAACTAAATGATTTTTAGCAATTGCTGCAATATGAACAAGAAGAGTGACAAATTTAAGGTGGGTCTTAATACTTTTCCGTACCCACTTTATCTATATAATAGATATATATAATATATTATTAAGATTAAAAATATATATATATATCTATAGACTGTATCTGTGAATATTAAACTGCAAAAAGATTTAAATACAAATTTCTGCATGTTCATTTGATTACCAGAAAATACACAACACCGAGTTTGTGAAAAAATATTATTAATTATTATTTATTCTTTTTAGATGTTTACATTTGGAAAAGCTGTGATTCTTGCATAAACCTGCCCCTGTTGGTTTGACAGTATCTTGCTTGCCCTACACAGTTACCTTGTTTAATTTCTTAGTTCAAGTTGTGTATATTTTGTTCTATTAATGTTGTTTATAATAAGTGAAGTGAAGTTTACTGTTAAGTGCACTGATGTCAGACTCATTTTGAATAATAAAGTTTATTGTTAAATGCCCTGCCTCCACTACTTAGGCCTATGTTTGTCACATCATTATAAGTGTTTGATCACAACATTTGAGTTATTGCAAAAATTTGGTTTTGTGTATATATTTCTGTTTAATGTATGCTATATACTGTATTCTATATACAGTACCAGTCAAATGTTTGGACACACGAATGGGAAGTGTGTCCAAACTTTTGACTGGTACTGTACTTTAATATACACAAAGAATATCGGCATCGGCCTTTTTTTTTATTCCCTAATATCGGTATCGGCCACCCAAAAAACCCATATCGGACAGGCTCTAGAGCTAACCCTTTAAGCTTGACATCTCAGTAAACTATGACTTAAAGATCAATTACACATCTAAAGACATTATAAGACGAAGGTGTAAGAAAGCTGCTGCTCACTGCTGTAGCGCCTCACCATCAATCTTTTGCTCCAACATCTTCATATGTCTCTCAGACATGTGTGAAAAACGACAGCTTGTACCAAATACGCATTGTCCTGAAAGACAGCAAGAGAGAAACAACAAACTTATCAGATTCATAATAGAAATTATATTACACTAAAGAAGCAACACAGCGGTGCGGCTTCCTCTGACAAATGTCTCACCTGTCTGGAGAAACTTTCTGCAGGGCTCCTTTGACCGCTCTTCATTTAAAACTGTGGCGGCGTCTGAAAATAAAAATTAAAAACGTAATTTATCTCAAATGAATTGTTTAATAGCCTCCTACTGCTATGTGAAGTTTTCTGTGAGTACCTCTGAAGTTGTCAAACCAGGCTTTTTTCGCCCGGTGATGCTGGACGCCGTTTAGGTGTTTCTTTCTGTTATGCAGGTTGTCTTGAAAACTGCGGTCACAGTAGTCGCAGTAATACCTCTTCCCCATTGCTCTCTATACAGCAAACACTACAAATCAGACTTAACTTAAAAACGCCAATTAAGCAAACAACAAAAACCTATATATCAACATGAATTTTAGAACCGGTCTTCGATTAAAGACTGATCACTTCTGTGCAATAGTATGTCCCTGAACAATTCAATATGGCGGAGACAAACGGCTGCGCAGACTCAGTCAGAATGAAGTGATGTACAGCTCCCTCTAGCGGTCAGACGCCACATTACCACACGTTTACATTTCAGACCGAAACTTATTTTGAGCTGTCAACAATTGTTGGTGTATTTTACACAGAGTTATCAACTATAAATGTAAAGATTGTTTTGATTTCACGTTTACATGGTTGTGTCTGTGTCAAACAAGCTCCATAAAAAGAAGCATCTAAAAATATGTCATAATATAATTACGCTATTTGATAAATATACATTTTACATTTAATCATTTAGCAGACGCTTTTACAAGTCTCACCTTCTAGCACAGTACACATAGCAAGGTGTTTTTTATTTTAAATAAATTAGAGTGACTAGACTAGGTAAGTGCTAGTATTAATTATTTTACAAATAAATATTTAAAGAACAATTGCTCCGTCTGTGTCATAAAAATAACGATCATAATTAGAATCACAAGTTACAATTGTGACAAATATAATAAAACAAACATGTTCACTAACTAAAAATAAACTTCGGTCCAAAAATATTCTTCAATGTGGAATAGGAGCGGCAGACTGGCAGAACTCACTTTCACGGCATGGAAACAATGATGCAAAGAAAGTAAACGATGACTTTGGTTGTGGGGAAAAATATAGTAACTGTTTTTTAGCCCCTGTGTTCATAAATGTTAGCTATATTCGTAATTGGGGGGACTATGGCGTCAGAATCAAGAAGAGTAATTTTCCTTTGGGATTTTATAATGGTTTTTTTCAATTAATGAGTAAATTAAAGCCTGTGGTAAACATAACTTGACGATACTTTGGCGTTTTGTTCTACAATGTAAATTACACACATCCAAACCCAAAACACACATTTTGAAGCAGTGAAAACGTATGTTTTTAATAAGTAACTAGATAAGAACGTCTGGGTGAGTGTATGCGGTTATGTTTACAGAGTTTCGGGTGAACTGCCCCTTTAACTGTAAAATGCTCTCATACGCACCCACTCAGCAGGTGGCAGTAGTACTCTAGCTTAGCTATCATATCTTTCATACTAAATATGCGGCTCTGCATCGGTACACTGAAACAGCTCATGTGCTGGTGTGTGGCGGCATAACACACTGAACGCAACCCACTTTGACTAATCAGCTCGTCCATCTTTGGATATGCTTCAATGTGGTGTCCCTGAGGCCGACTCTAACTAGAGACTGAAATCTCCCCTCGGAGCACAGAAACTGTTCCAGCGCACGGGACCGCTGGTGAGTGACACTGGCCCCGATGGCCAAAAACACGCTGTCTTCGCGCTTCAGAAAGGTGGACATTGATGAATTCGACGAGAATAAATTCGTGGACGACCACGACGAGGCTGCCGACCAGCAAGGACCTGATGCGGTGGAAATCGACAGCCTCATCAGGCAATATCCTTTAAAGTGAGCGCTACATTATTAGTGATTGAGACGCGACCGTGAGCCCGAGTGACATGAGCGCGCGCCTCTGTACTGTACTAGGACACGACGACGTGATGATTGTGCGGCTTTGTTTACAAGATTTTAACAGCGCATAGTTTTGTGTTCCTTTGCTATCGTTTATAAGTTGCTATAAAATGTATCACGGTTTCCAGAAAGATATTAACAGCATAATAGTAAGTAATGTTTCCTGAGCACCAAATCAGCATATGATATTAGAATAGACTAGTTCATGATTATAGTTTACTTTCCTTAGAGCAAAATTAACTCTTTCTAGCGGGTTCAAATGAACCTATTTAATCACAAATGTTGCAGTCTTAAAGTGTGGTTTATTCTTGGTCACAACTGTAAATGCTGAAATTACTCAATAAGACCCAAGAGAACGTTGCAATCAATAATTTAACTTTTTAGACTAGGCAGCTACGAGGGGGATAATTTCATGTAAGAGTACTTTGAAATCTAAAATTTCATGAGGTGAATCAATAAGTTACTTATTCAAAATGGGACCGTTTCCTTCTGGTCACAATATTACATGTTTATGAATCCTTTGATCGTGATTTTTATGAGGCTGAGCGATCATAATGTTACATGATTTGAATTCTGACATTTTAAGTGCTTTTTATGGAGCTTTAACACAGAAGTGTTCTTTTAGAGAGTTCAACTGGAATTGAACCGCTTGGGTCATGTGACTGTTTACGACAGCCATCTAAAAATGAACTCAAGACAGTCTGTGCTTTCATTTACAGTTGAGAACTTTGAATAAAATATATGAGAAGTAGTTTTTAGACCCTTAAAAAAATTTTTTTGATCACAAATGTAACCAAATTTGTTTAAATGGGTTTATTTGCATTAATGGGGGGTTGGGGAATACAAGCTGTGAAAGGTATTTCTCCTTATTTGAAGTGACACATTTAAACATTTAATTAAGCTGTGACAGAATTTCAACTTTTATTTTATATAATGTACTCCTTCCTCAAGAGCATTTTGGTGTCTTGCTGAGAACAAGTGTGGTCTGATATTTCAGATACATCATTCTGTCACAGTTTTCCAATTAGGTTAGACTGCGTGTATTGTAATAGGCATTTGAAGCGAACTGTCGTCTACATTGTCTCAAACCTGTTAAAAGGGTTGTGAATCCACACGCTATTGTCACGTTACCATTCTCGTTTCCTTGTACTGTATAGGCTGAGGTACAATGGTGTGATTGTCTCTGTGAAATTTTTATTTGTTTACGATCTCCATGGTGCTAGTTATGCTCACAGGTGAAATATGCCTGAACATACACTCCTCTAGTTTTTGGATGTAGAGTTGTTGTTAATGACGTGATCATTCCACTGTCATTACTTTCTCTGCGTTGTGTAAAGGGTTGGGTTTTGGCCCTGGCAGGATGTGAAATGAAATTTTTGACTTCCATTATCTGAGGCCAGTCACCTCAGGACTTTCTACCCCCCCATTGTGCCCAGAGACCTCTGATTTGCATCGGGCTTCCTCTTCCTCTCTGCTCTACCATGGCACCTGGTTTAGTAAGTTCCTGCTGATGGTATCTGAACTTGATTTGTTGGAGCAGCTGAAGCCAGTGATACCAAATCATTTTCGCATAGTTCACTCTCACATGCTACAAATAGGAGCTTCACTGTTCCAGTGTTTCTCGCTTAAAGTTTCAAATTGGTAATAAGCACTCATTAACCTTCTCTATGGACAGTATTTTATCCGTTATCCTTTAATATGAGACCCTCATGCTAGATCTGCAGCTTTTGAGTGTGATGGTTTGTCCAGCTATGATAGGCATCAGCATTTGACTTGTTTGGCAGCACTTCTGTTCAGTGGGGCAGAATGCAAAGATCTTGATCTTGCTGAACTTCAATGTGTTTTTATAGAACACTGAGCTGCACTTTGAAAAACAAGAGGTCCCACAGGAGCCTTACTTGGTCCCTATAGAGTTTGTTGATGTTTTGAAAGAATCCCTAGCAGTACATGCTTTTACCACATTCATGAGATGGGGAGAAAATCACTTTTTAATAATAATATTTATGAATTTTATATTCAATTCAATTCAAGTTGATTTGTACAGCGCTTTTCACCATACAAACCATTGCAAAGCAACTTTACAGAAAATTAAATTTCTACAATATATTTAGTGGTAGATTATCAGTGGTGACTGTCAGTTAATGTACATATGGGAGAAATGTACAGAAAAATCAATTTAAGACATAATAAAACAAACGATTATTAACAGCAATTATTATATGATGCATCAAACTTATAGCAAAATGTGGTAGTTCTGTATGTTGTTTCAGGTTTGGCATCATCAATTACATGTTATAATTAAATATATATATATTATATATATATAGATAGATATATATAGGGGTGTTACGGATTACTCAACATGACGTTTCGGTACATACCTCGGTTTTGACATCACGGTTCGGTACAGTTTCGGTACAGCAGGGGGAAAAACTAAACATTGTTTTTTTTATTATTATTAAAGTAACAGTTGTTTACTGAACAAATTGCTCTTTCTTTAAATAAACTTAATTTTCTTAGGGATAAAAATCTACTTCGGCTTATGCTCTAAACTACAGTGAGCCCTTTTACATTAGGTCTACTATAAGGTTACAGTTAACAACAGAGCCCAAACTTAAATTTAAATACTATTTATTTTTAAATATAACAAAGCAACACTCAAATTAAAAAATTGTATGCAAACATGTAAGTTGCACATAATGCAGTTTTTAAATTAAATTCTAAGTTAAAAAACTTCTATTTGTTGTTGAAATATATTAATTTACACTGCCTCTCATAACTCGTTTCATAACATATTTTTTAAACATTGAATATTTAAGACATCAGGAACAGGTCAAGTAAAATATAATGAGTATATAGTCTAATATTTAGCGAAATGCTCTTCTCTAGACTTCATTTATAGCGAACTAACGAGCTGTGGACACTGATGACTTCCTGAGGTAAATTAAATGCTATATTACATTTTGTTTACAAGCTGTTTTATTGCCATCTTTCCGCGGTCGAAACACTGATTGAACGATTACATGAGGCGTGAGATGTTCATTCATGTTTATTTTGCGTTAAATCTAGTAGTAAAGAGGAAGGGATGACCGCGCTGCCGTTTGAACTGAGGCGTTTATACAGCAAACTGTCACGCCACATCTAAGAGCGTCAAAACGTCATTTTATTGTATGAATTTCCTGGAAAAAAATGGACATATTTGAAAGATGATACTTTGTTTCTTATCAAAATTAACAATATATAAAACTGGAAGTTTCCAATGAAGTTCTGCTCGTGCAGTGGTTAAAACAATGCTGTATTTGTTCGGTATGTGTAACATTTTTGGTACGAATACGTGTACCGTTACACCCCTAATATATATATGGAAAGTATGTAAATTAGTTCACTAAAAGGGGTCTGTTTCAAAATAAGTTACTTGATTATGTGATCAAAAATACAGTAAAAAAAAAAAGTAATATTGTGAAATATTATTACAATTAAAATAGTTTCTATTTTAATATATTTTAAAATAAAATATATTCCTGTGATGCAGATGATTTTCCAAAAGCATTACTTCATGTCTTCAATGTCCATGACCTCAGAAAAATTGTCAGTAGACTTGTTTTTGATTTGCCTTTTTAAGAAACATTTATTATTGTTATCAGTGTTGAAAACAGTTGCTTAGTACTAGTAGTTGTGCTGCTTAATATTTCTGTGGAAACAACAATACCACAAAAAAATAAGTATAATTATAGGGCACTATGAAAAAACCGTTTATTTCCAAATTCATGTTTTTCCATTTCATTTCTCTCTACTCCTTTTTAATTGTTAAATTAAATTGTATTAATCAAAAGCATCTCCAATTAATTGATTTTATTAAAAAAAATAAAACGTTTTTTTTTTTTTTTTTTTTCAGAAATACTGCACATTAAAATTTTTCTCCTAAATAAATTCTGGTAAATAAAATTTCTGGTAAATACTCCTTTAAAAAAAGTGTTTTTTGATTATAATTGTATTAGTAGACTAGAACACGTGGATATGTTGTCATCCTTACATTATAATACTGAACGATGATTTCAGTGATTTGGCCTATGAGATGGACACTTGCTTCTTGCACTATGTTGCACTTTACTTTTTTACATTTGGATTTCATTTGGTTTAATAAAATATAGTTTAATAAAATATTCTTAAGTAAAACTATAAAAAAGTGTGATATATTTGTCAGGTTAATTTGATGAATAGAAAGTTCAAAAGAGCAGAATTTATTTGAAATAGAAACATTTTATAACATCACAAAGGTCTTTACAATCAACTTGTGTAATCCTTCAAGCATCCTCGCGAATAAGGTAATAATTCATTTAAAAAAATCTTAATGTATATATAGATATATGGATGTAGGTATGTGTGCGTGTATGTGCTCTTTATAAATTCTCCAGAGTAGAACATTCATTGGACCTTTTTAAATTCTTGTTTATGGTCCTTTGAGGACTGGTATTTTGGGTGTGTTTGTTATCACGCAGTAATGTAAATGTAAGGGTATCTCTGACAACTTCCTTCAAAACGTGGACATTCACCTTGTAAAATCTTTCATGTTGTTTGTCGTGAATGAGCAATAAGACAATTGAGTTCTTTTTATGTCTTATTTTAAATAATATATTTTTATTTTGTTTCTGAAAAGCTGAGAGTGAAATGTTATCTTCATACTGCAACTCAAATCCAGAAGTCCCTTATTACAGTGCTTTGAAAAAGAAAAATTCATTGTTGGATATGCTATCCCAAACTTAAGTGGAACGTCCTCAGCACAGCATGAGAACAGGACATCTGGGGACAAGAAGTTAGACATTTTCTGGAACACTAGGACGCTGCAGACGAGTGACTTGAGACTCAAGAGTTTTCTCTGTTTTGCTTCTATGTTGAGGTCTTCTATTTTTAATATTGAGTTCACAGCGTCTAAAATTTGAATACTTCGATTAAAAGTTGATATTAATGGCTCTTCTAATCCAGAGGCTGAAATTTAATCTAGTTGGGATAGCCACATCTCTCATTCAATGTGTGTGACAGTTATTGGAGAATGCAGTGGAAGGCAGCTGCAGCGTACCAAACAATCAATCTTCACGTTCCTAAGAGTTTAGTCCCATCTGAAAGATTCATTTGTTCCGAGAAATTCCCTCTTGGGCTTGAGTGTGCGTATATGTTTGAGACGACTTCATCCGAAAAACTGTATTCCTCCAAGTGTCAGTTTATGCAAAGTTTAAAGCCTCCTTTTCGGTTTACTGTAGGTATGATAAGAGCTAGAGCTTTTGATGTCTTCCTTAACCAGCTCTAATGCACAGGGGACATGATGGCAGCCCTTCATATTGCTCTTAGGAACCCTCCAATCAACAGCAAGAACCCAGCAATAAAGGTACAGGCTGTTTTAACGAGAACTTTTCAGAATGAAGCATATGGGGTGCCGACTGCTCAATTGCATCTTTCCTGTCTCTCATTCTCTCAGGAAAGAGCTCAGGCTGCGGTATTAAGGGTTCTGACATCATTTAAGAGCAGCGATATAGAGCCTGCTGTTAAATCTCTCGACAAGAATGGAGTCGATCTCCTCATGAAGTACATCTACAAAGGCTTTGAGAGGCCCACAGAAAATAGCAGTGCCATATTGCTGCAGTGGCATGAAAAGGTAAACCCAGGCTATGAAGAGTGAGGTGTAAAGGGACATTATTTTGTTTTACATAATATTCCTTTTTGGAGGGCTTCAGATAACATAAAACGGTTTTAATGGCAAATGTGGAACACGTTTTTCTTTCGGTCTTTGATAACAGGCATTTGCCGTTGGAGGACTAGGCTCTATTGTTCGAGTTATGACAGCCAGGAAGACTGTATGACTACCTGACCAGACCTGAAACAGTGACGCTAAGAGACGCCGAGGACACAAGGCAGGTTTGCCTGTTACTTAAAGAAAAGAAGAAAAGACCATCGTTTTGAATGCTACTGTCTTGATGAAGAAAAAAACCTATGAACTGTAAACGGTAGAGAAACACCGAAGCACTCGTTTCAAACGGAAAAAATTTTGCTTGTGTAAAAGTGAAGTAACGTTCTAATGTCAGTATATCATAAATTATTCTATGATATACTGGCATCAAAAAGATTTCAATCCGACATGGTTTTGAGTGGGAAAAATTGTACTGTGGAAGACAACTATTCAGCTGTGTGTGACATGGTGAATACAGCATACTGCATATTTCAGATCGAGTGAGTGCGAGCAGCAAAAGTGAGCTAGTACATGAGGTTGTTATTGGATATGAGGTGTTTTCTGTGCTAAAAAAAATAGATTTAATCAATGTTTTATTTTATTATTTTATTTCACATCTTTGGTCCCATACTCTTGTTATGTTTTTGTGCAGAGATTTAATAATGGAACCAGTGATGTACACCAAAGTGGTAGAGTGGGGATCATCGTAAAGTGCCTGCTACAATAAAGTAAATGGATCTCCTTTATGTCGTCATCTGTGTTTGATTTCTTTTTAATGCAGTATTTATGTAGAGTATAAACCTGTTATTATTTGCCTCACCGGCGCTATAATAAAATGGTAATACTGTACCACAGACATGTCTACACTGTCTGACAGCTCTATCAGGACGGTGACCTACAGAAGCAGGAAGGGCAGGGTAATTAAGATAATACATATCAGGAAATGAAGATAAAGGAGTCTATATAGTATTCTGAAGGATGTGCTACTGATAACTTCTATCATGCCAAGACCAGTTCCTCTGGGATATCATTGAAGGAACAGGGCGCTGTAATCTCACTGCTGGGCGGCACAAGAACCAGGAGCCAGATTCATCTATAAATATTTTTTTTAAAATTCAGTGTATAATATGGATTGAAGCTACTTTGTTTTTACGCCTGCGGCAAAGTTAAGTATATGAGGAGCTTTACAATGCAGTCTTAATTAGGGATGCACTGATATAAAAAAAAATCTGGCTGATAATTATTTGTGTTGTGGCTGATACTAAAAACGAAAATCAATAATTTAAAGCATTGCAACACTATAATGGATACTGGATTTAAAAAGTAATATTTCTGAAATTTTATAAAGACTGCATTTAACAGCGTTTTTACGTTACAGCAAGTAAGTGTAATGAGATATCTTCTATAAGATATAAGATAATTTAATATAAAAAGACAATGAACAGAACAAATGTCCAATATTAAACAACACGAATCAATGGAAATATATTTTAAATATCTAAAATATCATGCACCCCCAATCTTAATCACTTCTGTATCGGTTATAGTGCTATTAGTAAATAAAACGGATGAAGGAACACCACAAATTAAGCAAAACAGTCATAAACTTTTTAATGTTCTTAAATAGCATTCTTAAAAACAAAAAGCTTGCATGTTTTGGTATCATCACATTTTTTCTGTATTCTTTTTTTTTTCCTGCATTTAACAACAAACATCAAATATAATTTGGCAACAGATAAGACAAAACAGTTTAGTGATTAAAAACACATGACAATTGGACAATGCAAGTATGTTCAACTAGCAACTCTAGAACCCCTTAACTTATAAAGAAAGAGTATTCTGACCATTACATCACGTTTGAAAATGTTCCCTCCCACAACAGTAGGAACTGGTAGAAATCACCCATACTACACTTTAGATCTGGCCCCATGTTTACAACAGAAAACAAATGCAGCTGATTTTCTTTGTGTTCCTTCCAATCATGGCCGCTAATGCATTTACAGGACGCATTAAAATGGAGAAGGGGGCATCAACATTTAACAGATAAACTAATTAACATGCATCTACCACTGAAGTTTGGGCAATTGGTAAGAAAACACTTTGTTAAAATTATTTTAAAAAGGGTATTGCATTTCCCCCTACATTTTAGGTTGGTAAGCTTCTGTTGTGGTACATTACATGTAGAAATGCTTAAAGTCTGTATTCACCCCTGTGCTCTCAGCTAAATAGTGCGGTGTGAATACAGGACAGTCTGAGCAAGAACTTGTAGGTTCCTGAAAAGTCATACTTAAATACACATACTAATACAAATGAAATAAGGCAAAAACATTTGACAGTCAGTCATCAGTCAAGGTCAGAGAGGAAACAGTGACATCCACCATCTGTTTCCCTCTTCATCTCCATCCAGCCCTTCTCCTTTTGGCAAACTAAAACGACACAATAAAAAAATTTAGGCCATGAAAAATTTGTGCCTGCGAGAGCACAGACAACTCGGTTGTCTGCTTAATTTGGGCAGTAAATATTCCAAGTGAAGGTTTGGCAGTGATTTGTTCGTTAGCAAACTTCTCTCTTTTTATACAAGATGATTATTAAAAAAAAAAAAGAAGCGATATTTGGGTCAATACGTGCAAGACTATCAACTACAGACAGAGAGATGACAGTAAGTAAGAGTACGAGAATCGTTTGGGACATTGTGCTCTCCACATGCAAGAATCTTTTGGTCCCCATCGAATGGCCAGGATCAAACCTGCAGTTCGGGGGGAAAAGTCGGTAAACGTTGAAAAATCTGTCACCATGTATGGCATTTTCTAACACAGATCACAGATGGAGAAAATGATGAGCTATTTGCAAAGCGTGACAACGGAATGATCAGACATGCCTCTTGCCAACAGCACAATAAATAACATCAGAATCAAACTTAAATAGTGCAAGTAAAGTGCAAGGCTATTATTGTAACTAATCATCGTAATTAAAAACATCATGACGTAATGAAACGAACGAAACACTGATCACATCACTTCTTATTAGACCGACGCAGTGCACTTGTCCTTGAGACAGATGGGGTTGTGAAAGAGGGACGCTCTTATGCCATGATCCTTGGAATGTCAAGCTGACTGCACTGGTGTGAAGCAGCGGGAAGGTGCGCAGTTGAGACAGTGGCATGGTCCATTCACAGATTAGACAAAAGAACACTGCCCCTGTCACATGCAGAGGGTCATCTTTTCACAGATCTGCCACGACGAACAACCCAGACAGACACAGATCTCTGCATCACATTGACTTCTTATAGAACTATACATATATATTTATATATAGATATATACACAAATTTGTACTTATATACAGGAGTGCGCCTGTACGCCTCTGTGACACTATAAAAGAGAACTCTGTTGGCTATTGGTGTCCACAGCACACATGGAATAAGACATTAGGTCATTACATCAGCTATGCAAGTATGGGCTTACCACACTACCGAGGCATGCTAAAAAGAATCTCTTTTGAAGAAACGCTCTATAAAAATGGAGATTCTGGTGTCAACGTAGCGTTAATGAATTAACGACCGGTTAGCTGATGACCAAAATAACCCGAAAGAGGCACAGTACGGTGGACCTCCTTCAAAAGACCAGGCTAAAGTCTGCGAAATTCGTGTCAAGACGGAAAAACAAACACGTTTTAATGAACGAAAACAAACAAAAATAGCCAAGGCGGAGCAAATAAATGCAAACATGCAGCACGCTCCCTATGGAAAAAGTTGTGTAAACGTTGCAGAGGCAAAGTGTTGAGAAGGAAAACAAACTTCCTTCTCCAAAATGTGTTTTGCCAAAGCCGTAGGCTCATCTTTTTGGAAGAATCTCCCTGGAATTACACCAATTCACATAAAAAAATATTTCCAGGGCTCCTTTCTTCTCACTCGTCATCTTGTGCTCTCTTATCACCTTTAGAAACGGCGATAGCTGCCTTCAAAAGGTCTGAACGCCTGTGTGCCTGCACTCGTACACCCATACGATACATGCATGTAGTACATTTTCCTGTATGTTGGCAGCAACGCTTATGCATCTGCGTCGTGTGTAGCTCATTAAAATCGAAAACTTGACAAATTGTAAATATCTGCCCACAAAGATGAGATATTTTCTCTTGAATAGTTATTAAACTATCTAGATCTAATGAGATTAGGTTAAACAACTAGCTTGTTCAGAAGAAACTACCTACAACTTGTGTATGCTTGTGTATGGGCATGAGCGTGTGTGTGCGAGTGTCTGCAGGTTGGCATTGTGCCACCATGTGGTCAATAGTTATCCAATATGCCATCAGAGAAGAGGTTTTGCACGTCCAACATGGCCGCCAGCTCCAGCACGTGTTTCTGTAGAAGGCTGCTCTCCAACATCTCCTGTTTCGGCAGAGGAGGGTATGATTCTGGAAAACTCCTTGCTTCCTGTAACATGCACACAGAAACATATTCTCATCCACCTGCTTTGTGACAATATCTTGTCCGTCAGTGGTCCTCAAAACTGTGGAGTGTGTAGTGCCACCAGGAGGTATACAACACGACTGGAAAAAAAAATCACAATACTAAAAAAAGTTTTTTTTCAATTAAATGACAATTTTTCAATGTTTTATATCTATTTCTAAGTTTACAGTTTAGAAATAGATACAGCTTTGTATGTCTAATACACCACTGCATGTTTGACCATTATTTTAGGATCGTGGGATACAAACAATGTTATTTTTGTATTATTTGTATACTATTACAGTAATTAGGAAAAATATCGATGAAGTAGCTTTAAGTTGTATGTAGTGCAGTTTTAATTGTTATGTGGCTTTTCTAATTTTTTATTAGCTTTTTTATTTTTTTTTAGTATTTTCGCATTTAAAACTTTTATTTTCATTTAGTTGCCAAGGCAACATTTCACATTTTTGTTTAATTTGTTTTAAGTTTCTCATCTAATATTTATTTTTCATTTCAATTAATGAAAGCATTGTTAGATAATAGCTTAGTTTAGTTACAATAAAACACTGGGTACAAATGGCTGTTGATCAGTATAAAGGCAGTGGTCGGGAACCTATGGCTCGCGAGCCACAGCTGGCTCTTTGATAAAAATCATGTGGCTCGCCAGATCTCTCACCCTTTACCAACAAATGATCTATTCAAAAATTATACATCACTAGAGATCAGCAATTCCTTTGTTGTAGAGACCACATAAGCTGATAAAATGTTTAAAATAATAATACATTTTTTGTACTGGCCAAAGTGCGTGTTCAGTGCCGTTCGCGAGAGTCATGACAGCAAACCACTGACGTGTCTATGGTAACGTAGAGCTCCTGCACTCAGATTCGTAACGTTAACTTGTTTGTAGTTATAGCGAAAATAAAGATTTTTTGAACAGCAGAAAAAGTGTAAAAGTATGTAAAAATGACAGGACTGAAACGTGTACTTTGTTTTATAGAAGATGGTGTTCTCCTGTGCCAAGAGCCAGTATGAAACATTTCGCCGGTTACTTATGCTTTTTTCCGTGCAGCTTTCAGCGGGTGGGACTGTTTGCATTATTAATAAAGGAACGTGAATGAATGAGACAGTACAGAGCGGGACATGCTTGATATTTTCAACACTGTAAACCCCTTGTAAATCAGCATCACAGTAAAAGCCATGCACAATTTTTGACGGTTAGTTGAATATTTGTGTATTTTAGTTTCCATGGTCCTAATAAAGTTACTATTATTAAAACGTTTTTGAAAAAAAAAGGAAAACATGCATTTTAAAAATCATATTAGGCTATATATACATATATCTTATATATAGATATAATATATACATAGTGGTGTGAAAAAGTGTTGGCACCCTTCCTGATTTCTTATTTTTTTTGAACGTTTGTCATACTTTAATGTTTCAGATCAAACAAATTTAAATATCAGTCAAAGATAACACAAGTAAACACAACATGCAGTTTTTTAAATGAAGGTTTTTATTATTAAGGGAAAAAAAAATCCAAAACTACATGGCCCTGTGTGAAAAATTGTTTGCCCCATGTTAAAACTGTGGTTTATCACACCTGAGTTCATTTTCTCTAGCCACACCCAGGCCTGATTAATGCCACACCTGTTCGCAATCAAGAAAACTCTTAAATAGGACCTGCCTGACAAAACGAAGTAGATCAAAAGATCCTCAAAAGCTAGACATCATGCCGGATTCAAAGAAATTCAGAAACAAATGATAAAGAAAGTAACTGAGATCTATCAGTCTGGAAAAGGTTAAAAAGCCATTTCTAAAGCTTTGGGACTACAGCGAACCACAGTGAGAGCCACTATTCACAAATGGCAAAAACAGGCACAGTGGGGAGAACCTTCCCAGGGAGTGGTCGGTCGCCCAAAATTACCCAGGCACAGTGACGAATCATACAAGAGTCACAAAAGACCCCACAAACAACATCCAAAGAACTGCAGGCTCATCCTGCCTCAGTTAAGGTCAGTGTTCATGACTCAACCATAAGAAAGAGACTGGGCAAAAAATGGTCTGCATGGCAGAGTTCCAAAACGAAAACCACTGCTGAGCAAAAAGAACATAAAGGCTCGTCTCTCATTTGCCAAAATATATCTTGATGATCCCCAAGACTTTTGGAAATATACTCTGTGGACTGACGAGACAAAAAACTTTTTGGAAGGTGTGTGTCCCATAAAAGTAACACTGCATTTCAGAAAAAAAACATCATAACAACAGTAAAATATGGTGGTGGTAGTGTGATGGTCTGGGGCTGTTTTGCTGCTTCAGGACCTGGAAGACTTGCTATGATAAATGGAACCATGAATTCTGCTGTTTACAAAAAAATCCTGAAGGAGAATGTCCGGCCAACTGTTCGTGACCTCAAGCTGAAGCGAACTTGTGTTCTGCAGCAGGACAATGATCCAAAAAAAACCAGCAAGTCCACCTCTGAATGGCTAAAAAAAAACAAAATGAAGACTTTGGAGTGACCTAGTCAAAGTCCTGACCTGAATCCTATTGAGAAGCTGTGGCATGACCTTAAAAAGGCGGATCATGCTCGAAAACCCTCCAATGTGGCTGAATTACAACAATTCTGCATAGATGAGAGGACCAAAATTCCTCCACAGCGCTGTAACAGACTCATTCCAAGTTATCGCAAACACTTGATTACAGTTGTTGCTGCAAAGCGTGGCACAAACAGCTATTAGATTTAGGGGGCAATTACTTTTTCACACAGGGTCATGTAGTTTTGGATTTAGTTTTCCCTTAATAATAAAAACCTTCCTTTAAAAACTGCATGTTGTGTTCACTTGTGTTATCTTTTACTAATATTTAATTTGTTTGATGATCTGAAACATTACAGTGTGACAAACATGCAAAAAAAAAAGAAATCAGGAAGGGGGCAACACTTTTTCACACCACTGTATTATATTATTTTATATTATATTATATTATATTATAAATACTGCATTATTATATTATATTATATTATATGAGGCTCTTTGGAAAATGCATGACAAAAATTTAAAATTGGCCTCTTGGTCCAAAAAAAGGTTCCCGCCCCCTGGTATAAGGGCACCTCATTTAGTCTACATATATAAAAAGGATTGATTGATAGGCATATTTACAACAAACAAACAACAACAAAAAAAACAGGAGATAGTAATTTTAGTGGATCTCAATAGAAGTAAACAATAGATTCACGCAAATTTAAGTAGCCTATAGATAACATGGAAACCAGTCGTTTTTCGAAAGTTTACAGATTAGCTGGATCACCCTCATATATGAATATCTTTTAATCCTATTTATGATTATTAATATTATTCATTGAGAAATCATGTGCCAAATATGGTATTAGAAATAAACTTATCATTTATTAATCACATTGTGTTATATAAACATATATAATATTTATTCAGTTCAGTCTCACCTGGAAGAGCTTGTGTAATCGGAGCGTGGTGCAGCAGAACACGAAACGGATCATGAGCAGACGAAGAAATTCATCGCCATAAAACTGCAGATAGGCCTGATCTGGAAGACAGTCAACAGGAAAACTATGAAATACATATCTGACGCTTGGTCAAACATGTCACTGATATACAAAAATTAATGTAAGCATAAAAAAGAAAGGGATGACATATTGGCATTACCTATAACTCGGGAGCTCGTGATCATCTGGCCAATGTCATGGAAAACCTTCCGCAGGAGTTCCTGGGCCTTTTCCCACAATCCATAGCGCATGCTGCTCAGTCCACACACAGACAGGAAGCCCATGAGGGGGTTGTAAAGGAAAAGAGTAAACAGACTCCCACGCTGACACTGGTCTGCAAGATAGAATAGTCAATATAAATAATAGGCAATCCTACTTCAAAAGAAAAGAAAAACAAACGTTAAGCAAATATTAAAAACGTTCCTGTCTCCTAACACAATGGCAAAACAAAAAAGGAGACCTTGCATGCTCTTCGGATACACTGTCGGAGAAAGCAGGCAAACAAGTGGTTGGCCAAACAGATTGGAGAAATTCTGTGGAAAGAAAATACATGAAAAATCATTTATACTAGTACACGATGTCAATGTGAACACAAGAGGGCACTCCATTACTGAACTAAGCAGCCAAATAAAGAAAATCAGTTAAAGAAAAAGAAGGTTGATGAAATCAGTCTAGGAGTAAAAAGAAAAATGACTACTTTGTCCCTATTACAAGGTTTCTTTCTGCTGATTATTCTCATGTTTATCCTAGTCAAGAAGTCAGACAGTCTTATTTACCGAGCAACCACATGGCTGCTTTTGAATAATGAATGGCCTCATGATGTCACAGAATACTGCAATGATGGAAGAAATGTGAGCGTGTGACAAAGACAGGGAGACAGAGAGCTGATGGCTCACCTTATAAGCTGTGCTGTTGGATGAGTCGACAATGATAAACAGAGGTTTCCTGGTGAAGGAGAAAAGGTCTCCTGGGTGGAGACTGAAAAAAATACACATTTGTGCATATATGCGTGTTAAAATAACACCTCAGTGTCTCATCAGACATATAGTTAGCACATTTTCTATGAACAGTAGACTAGAGGTCTGCATTCCCGCAGCTCTCCCGCGGGAACCAACCAGATTTCTTGCGATGCGGGATTAAATTCCTGAATAAAATGCGGTAGCGGTCGGTAACTGGTGTGATTTGAACGGGAGTGGGCCGTCTAACAATATCCCGTTCCCGACGTCCATTCAGAAACAGCATATCTGCGCTTTATTCTTAATGACCACCGGTACAGCCTGCACTCAGGACTGTTATGCACGCGCTGCACGCATGAACCAGCGCTTTCTGAGTCACGCATTTGATTTGTGAGGTCTGTGCGCAGCATGTGAATAACGATGGTCAGAACAGGCTGTAGCCTATCGGTGGTAAATACGGTCCTCAGACAGAACAGGCAGGTTGTCGATGAGTGACAGAGCAGAATAAGGATGGAGCAAAGTGTGGCTGCGCTGTCTTGAAGGACGTTCAACTCGGTTTTGTTTAAATTTTGCTTAGCCTATCATTTTAAATGACAGATGTCGTATTTTTTTTATTTTTCTCTGTGACACTTTTCCTACTGTGTACAGCAAAATGTTAAACAAATTTAGTAATTTGACAAGACGAATAAAAATAGCTAATATTTTTGTACAACCTACATTTTTTTTTTTTTC
The DNA here is from genome assembly GCA_018155175.1 of Sinocyclocheilus anophthalmus. Classification (NCBI taxonomy): domain Eukaryota; kingdom Metazoa; phylum Chordata; class Actinopteri; order Cypriniformes; family Cyprinidae; genus Sinocyclocheilus; species Sinocyclocheilus anophthalmus. The sequence goes on from JADLZN010001923.1 coordinate 164,326, forward strand.
TCTCTGACACTTTTTCCTATTGTTTTAAATGTTAAACTAATTGTATCCTGACAAGACGAATCAAAATAAAAAATAAATTTTTTGTACAACACTTTTTTTCCCCCTACTGTGTTGGCAGCAGTTGCTGTCAATAACTTCAAGACTCTTGACAAGACGAATTATATAAATACAATTTTGTGCAGACTACACTTTTATTTGTTAGCCCATCTCTCTTTCTTTCAGTAGAGGAAATTTAAATGTGAGATTCTGGAAACGAGATCTAAATTTAGTGGGAACGGTCGGGTCGGGAAGAAAAATATTGTAAGCGGACAGCGGGTGAACAAAGAGAAATATATAGCGGGAGCGGGTGGGTGCAGAATATAACCTTGCGGGAGCGGGACTAAAAAAAACAGTCCCGCGCAGACCTCTACAGTAGACCAGCACAGAATGGATGTCAATGAAGGCTCACCAGTGCATCTCTTTTTGTGCCTGGCTTCTCTTCTGCACCATCTCGCCGTTTACCACATCTCGATTAGTATTGGTTAGGACACCTCCAAAGTCATAAGGTCCTATAAATAAAGAAATGGTGATGTTAAGTAATAACGACAAGACAGATCTGACTTCTTGTATGGATCATTCATCAAAATGAAGCATCATGGAAGTCTAAATCTTCCTTTTGCACTGGGACTACTTTTCTAGGCGGATCAACTTCTGTTTGCCCATTTTCAACACTACCGCTCAAAAATGACAGTAAAGACATGATTTTATTTATTATGTTACAAACATTTTTATTTAAAACATGTTCTTTTGAACTTTCTTTTCATCAAAGAATCTCGAAAAAAAAATGTTTCATGATTTCCTCAAAAATATTGAGCAACAGATCTGTTTCCAACACTGATAATAGAAGAATTGTTGTCTTAAGCACCAAATCAGCAGAGGAGAATGATGGATGAGAGGATCATGTGACACTGAAGACGGGAGAAATGACTGCTGAAAATTCAGCTTTGCCATCGCAGGAATAAACTACATTTCAAAATATACTGAAACAGAAAAAGGATATTTTGAATTGTAATAATTCACAATATTATTGATTATAATATTACTTACTATTGATAGACAAAAATAAACATATTATAGTGAGCATAAGAGACTGAACAGTGGTGTATATAATTTCTGCTCTACGTACATTACGCTTCCAGATATTCTTGCATGGATTTTTTCATGCAGAATATACCCACTTAACATGTTCAAAAGTTGAAAGATTAGATATTATTCTCCACGGAAAAGGCTGACAAGCATTTAGTATCAGTCTGTTAATGCAGATATGTTTTCGAAGTCAGTATGTTTGCAAGACACATCATACACAATATTACACAAATCTTTGAATCCTCTAATTTGATTGGCTGAGCAGTGTTCCACAGATATTAGTAGATATTTATGTAAATATTAAGAGAACATCCGGTGATGTCAGAACAACAGTGTGCTAAAACACCTCGGCATACCTTCACACTCTGAGCGTCCAGTAGGAAACACACCAGTGGCAGAGAGATAAACCAGCAGGACACTATTGGCTGGCAGCTCCTAGCAATAAAATAATCAGTTAAAGAAAGTCAGAAAAATGGATCCATTTAATTGGCTAATTAAATCAGAACATTCACAATAGTACAAATAGTAAAGCAGTGTCATAGCAAGCTAATTATTAAGTTCAGTGGCACTCTAAGTGCTATGCAGCCAGAGCATCTCAGTAACACCCTCAAGACTAAGAATACGTTTCACAATATAACAGGAGGTAGTATTCATCTTTGCAAACAGTGAAACGCACACACAGAACAGCTAATGACTGGAAATGGTTAAAAAAAGCACATGCAAGTGCCTGTGACAATTATTTGTAATTATTTATCTAAACAAGCAATGAAGCACGATGGGGAAAAATTGAAATGTTCAAAAAGAACAGCTGCATAGCAAAAGCAAAGTATCTGAGTCATGTGTGCGTGTGGGTTTTCCTCACACTCTTGAGGCGCTACGCTACAGCAGAGTAGATAGTAACACGCTAACACCCCTGTAAGCATGCCATGCTGCTACACACACGCTCACACGAGGTGTCACTCGAGACAACAGAATCCAAACTAGCACACGGGATAGACCACCAGAATGCAATAACTGTACAGAAATAATGCAGTTTTATTTATATTTGCCCTTGACTATTGAATTATAATGAGATCTTCAGGCTTTAAAAGCCCCATAAAATCATTCGATGAGCTGTTAATGTGTTTCCTATTGAAACGGGTTTTGGCTCCTCCCTATTTTAAATAGTCAAAAGGATTTAGTCTAGCTGTAGGTTTTACATTTTAGAGGAAGGAACATTCTCATTCTAGTGAGCAGATGTTTGGATATAAATCTGTGTAGATATCTTTGGTGTGTTTTTGCTCAAGAGAAAGAGTACATTTTAAATAGGTACATTGCAGTTCAAAAGTTTGGGTCAGTAAGATTTTTAAATATTTCTGAAAGAAGTCTCTTTTGCTTATCAAGGCAAAACTACAGTAAAAACGTAATAAGGCGTAAAATATTATTACTATTTAAAATAACAGCTTTCGACTTTAATGTATTTTTCAAATGTAATTTATTCCTGTGATGATTTTTAGCAGTTGTTACTCCAGTCTTCAGTGTCACACGATCCTTCAGAAATCAATCTAATATGCTATTTTTTGTGGCTGAGAAAGATTTTCCTTATATTATCAGCAAATGTGAAACAGTAGTGCTGCTTTTTTTTGTTTTTGTGGAAACAAATTTTTGTGTCAAGTTCAAAAGAACAGCTATTAAATAAATAAATAATCAAGCAATGTAAAAGTCTTTACTGATCAATTTAATGCATCCATGATGAATATATGAAATTTCTTTAAAAAAAAAAGAAACTCTTGCTGACCCCAAACTTTTGACCTGTAGTGAATGTTTGCTAAAAGTACAATTTGTCATTTAAGAGTACATTCTATGGCACATTTGATTTAAGATTAATCATCGTGTCTGCTACAAAGTCTTGCGCAAAATAGAGTCAAACCAGGACGTAAATGACTGGATGGATTGACAACAAATTGACAGGTGCTAAAAACTGGAATGACATCAGCCAAACCTTGAAGGAGGCAGACAGGAAAGTGTAGAGCTGGCTGAAGGTTGGTTTGTAGAGGAGATATTTATGAGGGTTCTCTCTCTTGGCTGGCTTTTCATTGGGCTCCTATAATAAGATAGATAAATGAGTGAGAGAGGAATAGAGAGACACCGAGAGCAGGCGGAGTGAGAAAGAACAGTGAGAGAGTCACTGACAAAGGTGAAGTACTGAAATAGCAAGGGAGGAAGGGTGGAAATACTCAGAAACACTCAACATAGAGAGTGACAGGGAGAGTGTAAGAGTCTTCTCTTACAAGTGTCCCTGGCTTGGAGCTTTGTGTGGCTAGGTTCACTGGTTCCCTCTCAAGCGCTTGGAGCATACGAAACATATCGATGGTCAGCTCGCTAAACTTCACCTGTAAACCAGATAAAATCCATCCATCACAAAAACCAGACTACAATAAACACTATGGTTATTATAACCTACACGACAAATTTGAAGTGTCTAATCATTTACATAAGAAAGCACCGCTTGAGTTTGACTTATTATGTAACTTGCTCAGCTGTACTCCCACCTGATTGTTACAGTTGCCAACGATGAGCGCATCTGCCAAGGTGAGCTGGCCAACCACCATGCCCTGTTCAAGAGGGGGCACACCCCCCTCCTGCAGCCGATTGGATAGGACCACCACGGCATTGTCATCATTTAGGATCATAAGAGGATCTGCCTGTGTAGATAGAAAAATAGTAAACAAATAAAATAAAATTACACAAATGTCAAGGAAATATGAATATTTGTCATAAACAGTGCCAAAAGTCTTACTTTGCCCTAAGCCTGTCCTTTAAGTAACAGTCAAGGTTGTGTATAAGTATAACATTTGAGATATTTAGTTTTTTAAGAGTGCACATTTGACAAATTTCTCTTGTAAAGTAATCAAAAATGAATCTGATTTACTGTACACTACCATTCAGTAAGACTTTTGAAACAAACTAATACTTTTTTTCAGCACTTAATTGATCAGAAGTGACAGTAAAGACGTTTATAATAATACAAAAGATTTGTATTTCAAATAAAAGCTGTTCTTTTTTTTTAAACTCTCTATTCATCAAAAATCCTGAAACTATAACAGCCCAAATAAGTCCCTTATTAGGGTGATCATGTGTGCCATTTTTACGGGACACGTCCTGGCCAGGATTTCTATATTACCTAAAATATCCAGGTCCGATCGGTGTATGACATCCGTGAGAGCTATAGAGAGCAGAAGCTCCTTATGCTTTCGAATCGCTCTCGCAGTACTTTGATGTCAAACAATTATCGATCTGCGCATCGCCGCTTCAAGTCGAACGAACGAACGAACACATCTAATATGTATGTGTATTTGTATCGCTTTGACTGCTCTCTGTAAATCCCACCTTCTCGATTGGTCGATTATGTACAATGCCTGCACGTTATTGGTCAAGCTACTTTTCGATCATTACCCTCAGCAAGTATGAAAACAGGAAAACGAAGCCAAATATAGAAATCCTGGCCAGGACGTGTCCCGTAAAAATGGCACGTATGGCCACCCTAACATTGATCATTTTAATAGTAATAATATTTCATTATTACTGTTGTTGCTGTATTTTTGAACAAATAAATGCAGCCTCTGTGAGCATAAAAGGCTGACCACAAACTTTTGAACAGTAGTATAATGTATGTGCTTGGTCTTACTGTGAACTGGTGTATAATATTCCAATGTAAAAACTGTTTCATAATTTTTCAGCAAAATCCTAACTTGCTCCACCTCATATGCCAACATGACTATGCTTCAAGCCCCTTCCCCCATCCATCATATAGAGCAGGATTTTTTTAAACTAGAGTTTGAATCCACTGAAGAAGATGAAAGGAAATAACGACTTTATTAAATATATATATATTTTAGGGTTGAATATTGGATATTAATTAAATGTGTTTTATACAGTATTTTTTAATATAATTTATTTTTAATCACAATTATTACATTCTAACAACAGTCATAGTTTTATTGCATAATTAGTTTTATTACATTAATTTTATACATAATTCGGTTTTTAACATTAATAGTAGGTAGAAAACTTTTTTTTCTTCCTATTTTTCTATTTCACTTGGCAAGTCATCACATTATGGAAGTAAATGAACTGTGAATGGCGTTTCATGGTGATACTGATTGCACTTTTATGCACATTATAGACTAAAATAGCACCTCCACAAAAGCAGCAACTTCCTGCAGCACCAGGTTCCACTCTAACTGGTCCTCTGTGTTGAAGCGTTGGGTGTAGTCCTCAATCTCTTCAGACAGCTCCTGCAGAAAAAGACACCACAGATGGTCTCAGACACACCCATGTATAGCCGACTGTGTTTTCTTCTCATAAACAGTGCATTGTTGGCAGTATAGGGATTAGTACTTTGTAAATATTAAATTTAAAAAATGTATATGAGTAATGGCTGACGGTGTGTATTTTTACTTAAATGTGCCAAAATTGATGAGGCATGATTTTTGTCTTAATTCCAGATGCATGAGTGGCCAACAGACTGTCTGTGCTGACCGATCTTTTGGCAAGAACCTCTGTTCAATATCTATAGTGAGCCATGGACTAAAAATGTGTAACTGATTCGTTTGGTCTGCTGTCCATGACTTACCTTGACCAACACTTTAACCAGGTCCATCTTGTTGAGCAACAGGCAAACAACGATAAACCGAGCATAATACCTCAGCTTCTTTACAACCAGCTCTGGCCTGCGCAAAGGAAACAGGGCGAGATTAATGAACTGAAGACTGTATAATACAGACATTTGAGATCCTTACTTTTGCTCATAAGTCTGTTACTTCAAAGAACTTTCCAGAACATGGTAAATAAAAATCAAACAAGTATGTACAGTAGCTTCTTTTCACCTGTCTTCTTTGTTGACTTGGTGGTAATATGATCGTTGGCGAATGGCCGAATAAAAGGAAAAGGCTTCATTTAGGTAGCTTGTTTCTGAAGTGCGGAGGCTGAAGATTAAAAAATAATAATGTGTAAAAAAAATACCTAAAATACACAGTTTGAAACGAGCTGAATAAAGAGTTGTGTAAAAAAAGCTCCTTACTAGTAATGGTAGTACAGCTGGCCAATTTTTGAGGCCACTTCCCCTATCTGCCACCTCTTGAGACCGTACCGGTTGTCCAGGACTTGTCTATTCTCCAGTAAAGCAAAACCAAATAAGAAATCATCTGTCATTAATGTTGACATCATTGGTGCAGACAAACCATCAGAGGGAAGTTTGACCATGCATATTAAATCGTCAGTCTTACGTAGTTCTAAGCCAAAGAACCTGCTCTATTTTTGTGCTTTTGGTAAAAACAGACTTTTCGGTTTTAAAAATAGATCCATCTAGAGGGCTGACCTGTGCTGCTGCTGAAACTTCCACAGCTTGGTGTATATGTCAAATGTTCGGCCAAAATAGGACTGCCACTGCTTGTGTCCATATTGAGGCAGATCCCTGCAGGAGCGCGAGAGAACAAACAAGAGAAACGCAGCCAAATTCACTTTAATAATGCATCTCCACATTTATTGGTATTCAAACATCCATTTAATCTGTTTAGGAATTAAAGACATACAATTATAAGCAACATCAAATTAAACGAATTTGTAAGTATTTTATAAACTGCTACATAAATAAATGTGACATCATGACTTGACAATGACTAATGTAAATACTGAAAATGGTGACTTAAAACTAGAAAATCTTATCACAATTAATTTGATACAAAGTTATGTAGAAAACAACTAGATACAGACAACAGACACAACTTATTCTTCTGCAGAACACAAAAGAATATATTTTAAAGAATGCTGGTAAACAAACAGTTTTGGTGACCACTGACTTCCATTGTATAGTCAAAACATTTTTTTCAAAATATCTTCTTTTATGTTCCACAGACGAAAAAGTCATACAGGTTTGGAAGGACATTAGCATAAGTAAATGACGACACATTTTTCATTTTTGATGAACGATCCCTTTAAAATGTTTTCATTTATTTTTATTAATGTATAAGTGCATAGAAAATGAGACTTAGGATATGAGGTACATTTTATTTTCCCTATATGTGACCCTGGACCAGAAAACCAGTCATAAGGGTAAATTTTTCGAAATTTATATTTATAAAGCTGAATAAATAAGCTTCCCATTGATGTATGGTTTGTTATGATAGGACAATATTTGGTCGAGATACAACTATTTGAAAATCTGGAATCTGAGGGTGCAAAAAAATCTAAATATTGAGAAAATCGCCTTTAAATATGTACTTAGCAATGCATATTACTAATCAAAAATGAAGTTTTAATATATTTACAGTAGGAAATTTACAAAATATCTTCATGGAACATGATCTTTATTTAATATCCTAATGATTTTTGGCATAAAAGAAAAATCAATAATTTTGACCCATACAATGTATTTTTGGCTATTGCTACAAATATACCCCAGCGCCTGGTTTTGTGGTCCACATGTGGTCACATATTGCCAGACTTACTTCTATGCAACTGAATTTGCTTTGTGAATATGATCAAGCCGGTCACTGTGACTCATTGCTTCAATCACCGGTTTGTTTTAATAATTATAATATCAAGTCTGTGTTCAAACCAATCCTACAACCTTGATACCCCGCATCTCATTACATAAGCCATTTCTGCCGCTCTGCCGAGACACTCCTATGGCAGGACGTCATGTGGACAACAGCAGATGAGCCTTCCAAATACACAAGTGCTCATGGTTGTCATGCACTTAATTAGCATCATCATGGCAATGATGTGAAGACATTGGTGGTGGGAGAGAGCAAAAACAGAGCAATCAGAGAGAGTCAGAATGTGCGAGTGGGTGAGTGTTTTGGACAGGGCTGTGGTTAGTCATAGTCCCGATGATGTGAAGGAATTTGATGAGCTATGGCAATCAGTTGGAGAAGTAGCTCTTTTGCCTCCTCCGACTCTACTCACTCTTCCTCTCTTTATTCCTTTCCCGTCCTTTTCCCACTGAACCCTCCCCAAACACCTCTAGTCCCTATTGTTATCATCAGAGGGTTGCTATGACAACAGAAGCAGGGACTGGGGAAGGAAGGGAGGTTGCGAATACAGCAGGTAAATGCATGATTACAGTAGATGATGCATCTTTTATGAACCTGTAACAGGCCATTCAGAGAAAGGAGCTGGGACAAAAATGAATGTCAAAAAATAAATCATGTCCAGGCATAACCTTGAGTTAGTGAATACACATATAAAATGCATGCATACACACATCATACAACACAATGAAACACCCGCGCACAGACACACCTCCTTTCATTCATGCAGATTCGGTTAAACCCAGTGCTGTAGCGTGAACACGCACACATTTTATTTCCACAACTTTCATTGATAACACACTGTAAGGTTATAGAGATGGATTTGTGAGATTTACGGTTCACCCCAGTGCCCTTGTGGGCTGCGAGAGACAAAGTCAGAAAGGAGATAGGTGCAGTCATTAGGCAGGGCTTTAATTTCACTACATGCACCATTAATTTCTCATCCTCTCTGTCAGTATTAATACCCACAAGACAGATTCACTGGCAGAGCACAGCCAGGGACAGACCTGTAAATTAAGCAAGGCAGGAAAGGAGGGATGTAGAATGGTGTATGTGGAAATGGGGGTCAGATGTGGTGTAATTGAGTAACACAGCACTATTACATCTGCATGCTGCATGAGGCCATTTATACTCTGTTACTCTGGAATATATTCTGGAACTGACATGACACTAAAAAGTTAGTTTAGGAAAGTCTACTAACACTTTAAGGCAGTAACTAGTAGGCTAATTACAGTTTCTCACAGACGTGAGTACATCCCTCACATTTTTGAAAATATTTTATTATATCTTTTCATGTGACAACACTGAAGAAATGACACTTCTACAATGTAAAGTAGTGAGTGTACAGCTTGTATAACAGTGTAAATTTGCTGTCCCCTCAAAATAACTCAACACACAGCCATTAACGTCTAGACCGCTGGCCACAAAAGTGAGTACACCCCTAAGTGAAAATGTCCAAATGTACACTCACTACTTTACATGCAAACTAATCATGGGTGACAAAGACGAGCACCACCCCCCCCACACCCCCCCAAAATAAAACCCTACATTTTTTAAACACTTATAATAATTTAAAGCCTTTATTTATTTTTTTAACTCTGCTAAAATTTCACTTTAAATGTTCACTTTCATTCATGAAGAAGACAGGGGGAAAACAAAGACTTAAGATGATTGTAGATGGCAGCAGATGATCACTCATTAGCTCAGTTGCCAAATTGCCATTTCAACTCCCTAGTTTTTCCCCCCTCAGGTCTTGCTTTTGGATTTATTATAAAATTACTATGAAGTATAGCAAGTGCTATGTCATTTAAAAATAAATAAAATAAATAAATAAATAAGCCCAGAACACCAAAACTCCTGTATGTAAATTATTTTAAACTACTAGTTAACGACAAATTAAGCAATGATTAATGGTATAATCATTAATTACTGCATTAAATTTTTGCCTTTTTTTTTTTTTTATGTAATTTTAAAAATTAACTTTTTCAAACACTGCCTAAAAAGAACACATCAAAGGAGAGCTTTAGGTTATCTTTACCTGTAGAAGCTGCTAAAGGCAACACAGACTTGCTGCTGTAGTTTTGTTACTCTCAATTTACTCTGCATCACTTAAAGCACAGCTCTGTTTTGACATTGTCAGATAGTTAATTCCGTCCATTGCTACAGTTATATTATTACCGTCAATAGCGGATCAATTTGGCAGATTCACTCACGTTTGTCATTCCTGAAACAGTATACGTGGACAGTTTGGTCCTCTTAAACTTTTCTTCAAACTGTGAATGAAGTAAAAACCGAGCAAAGAACGCTTCCCTTATAGCGTAACTGTCCGAGCTTACTCACGCAGAAACTCCTGATTTAATCAATAACTAACTACACAATGAATATCTTATTTACATCATGTATGCATTCTTTTTGTCTTGTGATAATAGGAAGATCTGTGAGCATGCAGAACTACATAAACTTGCGGAAACAAAAATTAGATCGGAGTGGATTCCAACTAACCTGCAGTAAACGCCTCTGATTGGCCGTTGCTTTCAACAGAGATGCCTGTGATTGGCTACAAAACTCAATGCTGCAAAACACGTAAATAGAAACTTTTGATTTTGTAATTCGAAACCAGAGCGTGCACACAAAAACACACAGGTACAATTTTAAAACAATTTTTAAAAATGCGGATCTACACGAATCACACAAATGACCCATTTTGAATTCAAAATGGCGAATTTCACCAAAAGGTGACAAGTTTGCATCCCTGGTACTGAAACTTGCCAAGCGGTGACGCTGGCGATGTGCACATCTTTCCCGTTACCACCTATAATATGCTGCTGCTAAGTGCAACCCTAGCTAACCTGTTTCCCAGTAACCCTATTAGTAACTGGACTATTACCAGTTAGTGGTCGACCAATATATATATATATCGGCCGATATTTGGCATTTTTCAAATATCGGCATCGGCCGATAAGTTTTTCTGTTTGGCCGATGAGTTTGAGGCGGGACTTTTATTTTGTCGGCGCTGAGAGAGGCAGCGCCAGTGCACACAGCGTTCACATTCTCCTTGTTCACTTAACAATTCTTAACATTCGTCCTTAACAGCTCTGTCTAATACGGACAGAAATCTGTCTAATAATCAGAAAGAACTGTTAAACAAAGGAATTAAAATGTATACAAAAAGTATTATAACGATTGATTTATATTATTAGTTATAGAAAGGCAAACATTATAATATTTTCTCGTTTGCCGTCAGCATTCAGCAAATACGCATTCATATCATTTAAACAAATCTTTGAATGACCAATGAACATTTCATTGAAAAAATCTTGCAAACTTAGTCGGATCCAGCTGTGAGATCTTGTGAAGTGTGCATTTGTATCCTGCATGATCGCGTGTTCCCTGGGTGACGGTCGGTCCGTGTGAATTGAATGCTGACAGGAGGAGAGTTCAGCCCAACCCTCTACATTGCGAGTAAATCACTCACTAAATCACTAAATCGTCACTCTGGGTGACTAAATTGTGTCTAATATTAGCCAATTGCTAATAAATTCTCAGATTTTACTCTCCAGTGTGTGAGTTGGAGGCTGAGTATATGATTAGCACAAATATATTTTTACTCTCTCTCGCCGAACACTCATCTGACTTGGCGCATCAATTTCAACGTCTCCGCCATGCTATCTGTGCTGTTTTTCAGTTCATCTGAATGGATGTGCAACGCACCTGTATTTAACGTACCATAAATTCTAGGTGAAGGCGCACGATCCCGTCAGCTTGTTTCCCACACCCAGCACTCAGCGTGAAAGGGAGAGAAGAATGATGACGGAAGCGCTAACCTATGCGTGCTACAGTAACCGATTTCTTTGTTGTATGTTGCGGTCAAAATAACAAGTTCTTTGGGATTCTCAGCTTTTAAAGTCCCCCTGTAGTGAAAATCAAGGTTTTTTTTATGTTGTTTATTTGTCTATGTGGTGTTTTTATTATGCTTTTAGACAAACCATGTGCCATCTATTAATCAATACCATTGCTGTGTATTTTCTCCTTAAAAGTGTAGTTTCCCAAAGGCTGACCCAGAATATGGTTTGAAAACAGCCTTGTTTGCTACGTCCACCAACCAATAACCATCACGTCAGGTCGCTTCCTATCACAGCATCAATATACCAATACCGCACAAAACCAAAAATAATTAAAGCAAAAAACCACAAGCTGTGGTTTAATGTGAAGTTAGAACGCTAACTTGCCTTATAACCACGGCAAACGGTGGTAACAGTAGCCCGGAGCCAACCGCACCTCTCCCGCAGCTGCTTTTCACACGCGTATGCTCTCGGGCCTGCAAATTAGATCACAAACTTCTGTTAAAAAAACCCAAAAATTCCGAGTCTTCAGGCATTTTAGACACAACATCGTAGGAAGTACTTTAAACGAATGTTACAAGATTCAACTGTAGTTTGTCCGCTACTAAAAGATAAGTTTTACTCGTATCCGTGTTCTGCCATTGTTTTGCGTTTACCACTAACAGATGTCCTGATCAGGAGGACCTGGCTTGTGTGACTGAGTGGAGGCGGGGCTAGTTTGCGTATTCATAGATCTGCGTATAGTAAATGAGGCAATGGTGTAGAGGTGCATTCAAGCTATTTTAAGGATTGAGACAATTATTTTCTCAAGAAAAAAAATGTATATATGTAATTTTGATGATCAAAGATAATTTTTAAGGGATAAAATATTTGACTACAAGGGGACTTTAAGAACTACCGCTTTCCGCTCCGGATGGGTTGAACTAAGGCGCAAACGTCAATCTCATTGGCTGGTGCTCACCTATTATCGTCCATGTTTTGATTTCAGCAAATCAGTTTGAGTGAACGCACACAACCTGATTAATATTCTTGAATCCAGTAGCTCATTAATCCTTATTGCGTTTTTATATTGTTCTTATTAGTAAAATTCGTTAAAATATCGTTATTATCTTATCAGTAGTTTTGTTAGGTTTCCCCCAATTTTTTATTTTTTTACAGAAACACTGAACTACCAAAAAAGCACCACCACCAGTCCGAAGTTCAGTTAAAATGACTAATATGCATTCATACATGGTTATCAAGTTTTAATTCTAATTACTAAAGTTCTATCATTAAATAATATTGATTATCATATTATATAATGCTTGACTGACTGATGTTAAGTGTGTACTTTCAGATATTTATAAAACTGTGCCCTTTTACAAACAAACATACATATATATATCATATAAAATAATTTGTCAATCTGGCGAGTTAACTAAAAAATTTACTAGCCATGGCGATTCACTGGCCAAGGTAGCGGGCTGGTTCAGCCCCTCGAGCTGCGCGATATCGACAAACTAAAAACTCATGAAGAGAAACTTTCTAATTATGCGGCGCTTCATGCTGTTGCCCACTGTCATAATTCCTGTCATTTTCAACTGGTGTGCTGTATTAAAATGATGTTACCTTGGCCTTATTTGAAAAAAAAATATATTCCCAAATGCCCATGCACACAACTCCAGATACTGAGTACCGCTTAGTTACAGTGCTTACCCTTTTTATTATATATTTATTAAATATTTTATTTATTTGGTAAAATACTATTTAAAGTATAAATATGTTTATTTTACACATTTATTTTTAATCCATTTTCAAATTTCTTAAATATGAATTAAAATATATAAACTGATATCGGCTTTATATCGGCCATCCTGCTTTTCAAGATATCGGCATCGGCTGTCAAAAAAAACTATATCGGTCGACCACTATTACCAGTAATTCATCTTGCAAATAATTAAACCAAAATAAGCTGGAATTAACAACGAAAACGTTTGTCATATAATTATCCTTAAGTCAATCTTATCTCCATCATTTACCGCTGTTATGTTTCCTATTTTCCTCCTCTTCTTGCTTTTTTCCGCTTCTGGCTGCCAGATGGATATATAAGTCCTCTTCAAATTAAAATTTAAATTAGCAAATGCACAAGTAAGCGCTGTGCCAGTTTGAAAAGGAAAAAGCAAGCACATCTAGTGTAATGCAAGAGGGGATGCAGATGTGTTGGTCCATGTTATATTAATAATGACATTTTCGATTGTTCAAATGGTCAGCTGTCGGGGGCCCCCTCAAAATGTGGGGCTCCAGGCAATTGCCTGCCCTATTGCTACGCCTCTATTTATATGGAATGATATGAAATTGAAAATTAAATAACAAACGTAAATGTCTTCACTGTTACTTTTGATCCATTTAATGTGTTCTTGATGAATAAAGATTTTTTTTAAAGAAATTCTTACTGACTCTAAACTTTTTAACTGTAGTGTATATGTGTTTGTATGTGTGTTTGCATTTTTAAACATGCTGATGAAGAATATAAATGCGAATATGAAGATGAAAATGTCAAAGCCGCTATAAATGTCTCTACTGAGTCAAGCTTGCTTAATAAAGAGATACCAAAGAGGTGAAAGATAGAGAGCGCTATCAAGTAGTGGAAGTATTAGGTAAGGAAATGAGACCAATTAATAATAGCTGTTTCATTACTGAACTCTACAGGGTGTTGCTAAGCGTCAAATGCAGAAGTAGGCCGCTACTGGTTAGACAGCCTAATTAGCATGGAGAAACAGGGCATGGGGGCGTGGCTTAATAACAAGCATCTAGTCTCGTATTTGGGTAGACACAAGCTATCACTAAGGAATGAAACATATAAGTTCATTTACATGCATATTTATGTACTGAGCATCACATGAAATCCTTCATGCAGGAATAATAAGTAAATAAGGACTAAATGCACCTTTATGCTTGGACTAGATCTACAATACTAATGCTGTAAAAAGTCAGTGGAAGCAATTTTTGTCTTATTAGTTGATTATGTTTGTCAATGCGGTACACAAACTGAAAATATCCCAAATGCAGGAGAGACATGTATCACTTATAATTTTTGGGAATGTTTCAGATAAAATTTAGAAGCCTTAAGGCTAGAATTTTTTTTTTTTTTTAATTATGGAAAAAAATAATGCATTAAAATTATTAACACATTTTAATGCACCCCGGCCTGCCCAGACCTGTACGTCATCTTACACTGCATGCAGTTGCTGACAAACATGATGCAGAACGATGACTTAACATCGTTAAGATTAAGATTAACATTAACATTAGCTTATGAATGCAGTTTTATGCTTGTAATATTCAAGATATGAAGGCAAAAAAATGCCCCTGCATGGGTTTTTGTCCTAAATTTATATCATATGATATAGTTTAGCAACATCACAGAAGCAAGAGTGCTGTTTTTTTCCTGATTTTGCCACAGATGAGGTTAAGAAACAAATTTTCTTAATGCGCAAAAAACCTACTGCATGAATATATTAATGTCAGAACATGTGGGTTATTCTATGAACCAAACTCCTGGACTGTAGCAGTCTCAGTCGCTTATGCAATATAAATATAACAAACACAAACCCTGTCCATAAGGACAGGGCATGGAAACAGAGATAAGAGAGGAGGAAAGGAATACAGAGAGTGAAGACAAGAAGAAAAGAGAGAAACAAGAACGGAGGAAGAAAGCAAAAAAGAGAGAGAGAGAGAGATAGAGAGATAGAGCCCACAGCTACTGACATACTTGTCCTATAAATAGTCTTAGCTAAAAATGACTGATTAACTCAAACGCAACCTACTGGCCACTGAGAAATGGTGATAAACACGGAGTGACGCGAATTCATTTTTTTTTAAGAGTGTGTGTAATGCGGAGACAAACACTGGCAGATATGAGGAGGTGGAAGAGGAGAGCTGAAGATTCATTCAGATGTAAAACTGAGCTCACTTCACCCAGACACTGGAAAATATAAAGGGCTCTCATCTCCCTACGGATGAACAGGCAAACATCAACACATACATAAAGCACAGCACAGATGAGATGTTAGAACCTGCTCATTTATAGATACAGAGAAAATCAACCACACCTACAAAATTGGCTATGTTCAGACGTGTCAATATTAGGGATGCGCCGATCCGATATTCATATCGGGTATCGGCTCCGATAGTGCCATTTTTCTCGGATCGGGTATTGATCAGAGAGAGTCGATCCAAATCCGAGATTTTTTTTTTCCCCCGATTGTTTCGAAAAAAATTTTAAAAATTCTGTGTTACTTCTGAAGCCACATGATAGCTTAATGTGAGCTACATATGAATATTTATGTCCTTATATTAAAGTTCACACAAACTCTTTTCTCCGCTGTGGCTGTCAGTCATTCGCTCAGCTTTTAAACCCCTGGTTGCATTCGGTTACAGCAGTCAGCTCGGTAAAGCTCTCTCCAAGATCATTCTGTTTCTCCATTTTACTTGATTTGTAAACACATGTCTATGATTTTGCAAAAAGGACTTTATCTTCTTGCCAGAGTTTAATGTTGTTTTGTTACTTGCTACCGGGTGTCTGTGAGAATAAAACACGGGCGTAGAAAAGACTATAAATAGTTTTTAACGTGCACAGTAACTGAAATTTAAAACTGTTAAAAGAAAGGCTCAATAACTTTTGCACAGATATAATACACTACGCATCAATTTCTCTTCCCTTTGTGCTTTGCACTTTTTAACACGAAGCGGCTTCGTGCTCATAGACTGTCAACCCTCTACATTGAGAGTAAATCTTCACTCTGGGCGACTAAATGATGTCTAATATTAGCCAATGGCTAATCAATTCTCAGATTTTACTCGCCAGTGTGTGATTTGGAGGCTGAGTATATGATTAGCACAGATATATTTTCACTCACAGAACACTCTGACTGAGCGCTTCAGAGTTTCACTCTCCGTCAAGCGATCTCTGCTATTTTTCAGTTCATCTGAATGATGCGCAGCGCCACCCGTGTTTGTGTATTTGGCGTAACGTAAAATCTAGTGTGAAGGCGCACGACTCGCCGTCGTTTTCTCTCACACGCGCAAAGAGTGAGAGCGAGTGAGTCTTACATAACATGCAGAATTGATGAGATACATGTAAACGATATTCTTTGTTTTATTTTCCTGTCAAAATAATGGAGTTAATTTGGAATTCTTCAGTTTTTAAGAACTGCCGGGTTTTCCTGTAGTAGGCGGAACTAATGCGCAAACGACAATCTAATTGGCTGGTGCTCACCTAGTGTCGTCCCTGTTTTGATTTCAGCGAATCAGTTCGAGCAAACGCACACAACCTGATTAATATTCATGAATCCAGTAGCTCATTAATCCTTAGTGCGTTTTTATATTGTTCTCATTAGTAGAATTCGTACAATAATAATAATAATAATAATATCTTATCAGTATATTGTTTCGTTTTTTTACAGGAACACTGAATGACCAAAAAAAAAAGCACCAGCACCAGTCCTATGTTCATGGTTACCAAGTTTTAATTCTAAATACTAAACTTCTATTATTAAATAATAATACTTGATTATCATATTATAAAGCTTGACTGACTGATATTAAGAGTGTACTTTTAGATATTTAAAAAGCTGTACCATTTTACACAACCAGTAGTATGTTTGTAAATGCAGAACTTATATCTATATATTAATATATAGATATATAGATATATATATATATAGTATAGTATTTCAGTCTGGCGAGTAAACAAAAAAATATACTAGCCGATGGCGATTCAATTGCCAAGGTGTCCGTTGAGGGTTGACTGTATAAAAACAGTTCGTGCTGAACTGTATTTTTGTCCTATCGTATCTATCATATGTTGTTGGCTTATTAAAATATGCTTATACATTAACAAGCTGAAATGTATTTTAATTTTATAGTATAAACGTATATATAAATACATTCATGAATGTTTTTCATTAATGGATTTTATATTACAAATAGCAATGTGTAACATTTTACAATATTTAGTGCAACACTTTTATTTGTTCCCCACAAAATATTGTTTTTTCACTAAATGTTTGGATTTCTAAAATTATTGTGCACTGATTTTTCTAGAATAACTTTTGCTGCCGAATTATCCACTAACCTAGTTTATAATAACTTTTTGTCATAGATTATAATTATACATAGGCTTATATTTTTTCATATTTGTTTATTTTATTTTTCTTTATAATGAAGTAGTCTGTATCTAGTAGATTGTAAAAGAATCATTATCAGTTCCACACACAGATATATATAAATTCGACATTTATTTAAATGAGGGAAAAAAAAACTTCACTGGTATCGGATCGGTATCTGTATCAGCCAATACTGAACCCTAGGTATCAGAATCGGTATCGGAGGCGAAAAAGGCGGATCGGAGCATCCCTAGTCAATATACAGTATTTGTCAGCCCTGTTTTATAGTGTTAAAAACGGTTATATTAACAAAATGTTCATTTTTGGGTGAACGATCCCTTCTATCCCTGGGTGAACTATCGACTCTTTGAGACTGAATTAAGTAAACCTGTACTACGTGAAGTGGGCTGCACTGGACAATCCTTTTTGGCATAATAAAAAACAAGTGCCATTCATATTTTTGTTCATATGGGATTTCCAGTAACTCACAATGATGGTAATATGAGCTTTATGTCAGCCAAAGGTTCTAGATTCTGTCAGAGCAGAATTCGGTCATTCTGAGAGCAACCCATGCAATATGCTCAATGTTCTCATAAATTTAAAAAGCATTTGAAGCTGCTGTCGGTTAATTAAGATTTAGCAGCCTTGACTAGACTTGGTTATTAAATAACGTTGTCTCAGCTGTGATAAGACATTCCAGTGTTACATAAGTCACCATATTTGATACTTACATCAGTCACTGTCACTATATGGTTAAAGGTATGATTTATGGCTATTGCGAGAACAGAAAACAAGCTTGACTCTGGTATTCAAATGAACTCCTCATGGGTCATACCCAAAAACAGATGAATAAATTAACAAACAAAAAGACAGACAAAAGAAACAATGAATGAGAAAAAAACTGAAGGAAGGAATTAAAACAGAAACAAATGAACAATGCATGAGCAAAACGAAAACAAAAGAAAGAGCAAAAACAGAAAAACAACAAAATAATGGACAAGCAAACAAGAGAAAGAAAAAATGAAAACAAATAGAAGAAATGAACAACAAATTAACAAAAGAATGAACAAACATGAAAATTAAAGCAAAAGCAAGTATGAAAACAAAGAAACAAACAACGAATGAGCAAACAAAAGTAACAAGAAAATTAAAACAAAAAACAAGAATGAAAACGGAAGGAAGGAAGAAAGAAAGAAAGAAAAAGAAAGAACAAAAAAGATTGAGCTGAGGTAAGTGTACATAAGGTCACTGCAGCATTGGACCCAGACAGCAATCTGGAAGGCAAACAAGAGCACAAATAAACAGCAAAATGCTCAGACACTGAGAAGAGACTGACCTTAAGCCATTGAAAAGCTGTTTGGACTTGTCCAGGAGATAGCAGAAGTCAGTGACAGTTTTCCTCTCACAGAGAGGGATGTCATCCTCTGCCCCCACCCCTGTCATGGCAGCTGCTGGAAACAAAACAAAACTAAAAAGTGAATTCAAAACAAGACCTTCGGCAGAGTTATGCAAAACTGAGTCGTTAGCACAAGCAGGCATCAGTGGCGGAAGCAAGTTTTATGAATCACAGTTAAATGAGCACCACAGAAGTCTGAACTGACATATTGTGGGTATAAGAATCTGCATCAGTGACGTGGGCAGATGTTGAATCAGCTTTGACGAAAACTGACTAATTCCACCTCCAAACCAACTGACACGCTCTGACGAATTTGCATGAGTTGGAACAAAAGTTTCACTGAAGCCCTTAAAATAATCCATTTATATGAATTTCATGGAGATGAATAAACCAACATATATTAAGCTGAAAGTAATTTTTCTGTTTTGTTAGACCAGTGGTTCCCAATCCTGGTCCTGGAGAACTCCTGACACTGCATATTTTAGATGTCTCTCTAATCAAACACACCTCATTCAACTCATCAGCTCATCAGTAAAGACTCCAAGAGCTCAAATGTGTGTGTCAGATTAGAGACATCAAAAACGTGCAGTGTTGGTGGTCGATACTGGTGGAGACTTAATCTAAATGTAAATACACAATTGTAACATTTATAAACAATACTGTTTACATCTTTAGGTGTAAAATGGGGAAGTACAATATATTGGTACCATTTCAGTTATCAACCGTTATTAGATATTTTTCAATTAATCAGTACCAGTCGATACTGGATATTTAATTGTTCATGCCCATTTCCTCTATTTAGATGACATTTGCCTTCATCTAACATTCACTTAACACTATGCCCAAACCAGCGGCGCTACAAGAAATAAAAAATATTATTTTCCATGTTACAACAAGGGATTTTTTCAATGATTTCTATTTCTGCAACATCACAGCTGACAGCTCATGTACTGATGCCATTTTGTATCATAATAAAATCATTTAATTTGAGTTTGTATATCATTGTGCATGACTTTAATAGCCATATAATGAAAGCAACAATGAATAATTAACCTCAGATCTTGAAAAAAAGAACTTAAAAGAAACAAGAGCGTTCAAACTGGGATCTTTATGTAAACAAATATGCATATTCCATGGCAAACATTTTAACAGCCACCGAGTGTATTTTAAATAATGTCAAAATCATTTATTTAAATTAACTTGCAGAAAGAGCCCGCCCACTCATTCTTCTGATTGACTGTGATTTGTAATTGATTTTGTTACGTCTTGTAGCCGTGATGTGTCTGGTTTGGAAAGAAAAATTGTGTTGCTGAAATCTTATCGCATTGTGTCTGATTAGAACATGGTGTTAAAGGTGGGGTAAGTGATTTCTGGTAGCCAATGTTGACATTTGAAATCACCAAAACAAACATGCCCCTACCCCAAAAGGGTCTCGCCCCTATTTTGATAGCTCCGCCCTACACATACGTACGCAACCCAGGCAACGATTAGTTCTGTGAAACAAAGCAAAACACCGCGTCTACACCGGATGCGAGCGGCGCGGCATGACAAAATACTATAGAACTCATTATAATCAGTGATACTGTCTACACTGGATGCGGTGCGGCGCGACACGACAAATCACCAACAGAAAACTGCTGCTGCGTTCTGATTTTCAACGGTCGCTTTGTCGCGTCCAGTGTAGACAAACTTTAGCTGTTGCGGTGCGGTTTAGACCAGTGTACTCAAAAAAAAAAAAGGATACTCACCTATCGATAAGAAACAAAGCAACCTCGGTGTCCGATCGCAGGCCTTCCGCTACTTGAGTTCTATCCAGCACTGGAAAGCTGATCTGATATTTACACGGGTCCTACTTCTTGCCTTATTGTAAGCCTTCTTTTCCTCTTTTGTTTTTTATCCGCCATCTCTATCTTTCTGTTGCTCGGCTCAGCTAATGTCCATCCTGTGTAGTGGTCGACCGATATATCGCCATGGCCGATATATCGGCATTGGTCGTTAAGTTTTTCTGTTTCCAATACAGTAGGTGGCGATAATGCACCTTAACATTAGTGCTACCCACCATAAAACCGAAGAAGAAGTTGTTTTTCTGTTTAGCCGATGTGGCCGGACTTTTATTTTGACGGTGCTGAGAAGGGCAGCGCCTGAGCGCACACCGCTCACATTCTCCCTCTTGTTCGCTGTCGTCGTTCAGTTCTGTCTAATATGGATAGAAGTCTATCTAATAATCAGATAGAACTGTTAAACAAAGTTATTAAAATGTATTAAAAAAAGTATTATAACGATTGCTTTAATATTATTAGTAATAGAAAGGCAAACATTATAATACGTTCTCATTTGCTGTCAGCATTCAGCAAATACGCATTTATTTAAATCTTTTAATGACTAATGAACATTTAATTTCACAAACCTTGCAAACTTAGTTGAATCTAGTTGAGATTTTGTGAAGTGTGCATGTGTATCCTGCATGATCACGTGTTCTCTGCGTGACGGACGGTCCATGCAAATTGAATGCTGACAGGAGGAGAGCTCTGCTTGACTGGAGACGCGTGATCGACAAACTTTAAACTAGTGATTTCAAATTATGCTGCGTTTTATGCATTTGCCCACTGTCATATTCGTGTCATTTTCATTGAGTGCTGTATGTAAAATAAGTGTTACCTTGGCTTTATTTAAAAAAAAATTAAAAATTAAAAGATTCCCAATGCACACAAACATCCCAGAATACTGAGTGCCCTGTTGGTTAAAGTGTTTACTTCCTTTTTAATTAGATTTTTATTAAATATTTATTAATTTGTTTAAAATGCTTTGTCTTCTAAAGTATGTTTATTTTACACAATTATTTTAATCCATTTCAAATGATTTCAAATTTCTTAAATATAAATTAAAATAAATAAAATTATATCGGCTTTATTTCGGCCACCCTGCTTTCCAAAATATCGGCATCGGCTGTCAAAAAACCCATTTCGGTCGACCACTAGTCCTGTGCACGGAGCGCCCTCTCCGCCGCATCATGAGTAGACACGCCCCTTACTGCTGATTGGCTACAAGTTTGTTTTGGTACTCGGCCCAACTCAGTTTTCCAAAGCGTTTTTGGAAGAAAAAAAAACATACCCCACCTTTAAGTTAATCTTTTAAACGATAATAATTTAATAACAGTTAAATATAATCTTAAACCTCAAAATGAATAGCCTTTTTTTCTTACTGTACATTATAGCATATAAATTCACTAGTAGCATTTAAAATGATTTGAAGAACGTAAAGTAAGGTAAATTTTCATTTCATGCTGACTTTAAGTCTTCATTTCATTTGCTTATCACTATGAATAAATAAACCACTAAAAGACAGAAGAGATTCAGGTCCTGCCAACTGCCTGTTACATATGCCATCACACACTGATCTTTACTAGCTGAAGAATGGGATACCTCAAAGGCCCTTCCTGTTCAGAAACAAGCTCAAAGCTTTAATGGCCTATAAAGAGAGCATATAGTCTACTCTGTGCAGATGGAAGAAGGTCGGCTCTCACAGAGGGCCAATTAATCTGCATGTTTTCAAATTAACCAACAAGAAACATAATAATTCACTACTCTTAAACGCTAAACATCACACAAATTTGTGTATTTACACATTAAGTATGTTGTGAATATGTGACTTAGCTTGTGTGTGACACTATATGGTGTCAACCAAACAACACAACACCACACATGGCCTCTCTGTGGTGGCAGAAGATAAATGTGGTGTAGATGTGTCATAGGGAGGACATGTGCACCTCTTCTGGCTACACCAAGAGGAACCGGGCGTTGTGTGTGCATGCTTGTGTGTCTGAGGCGTGGATTAGGGGAAAAAGAGAGCAAGGGACGTCAAAGGCACAGCGAAAGTAAGAAAGCGGGAGTGTGACAAACACATGACTAAGGCTGAATGTGCAGTGCTTATTGCTCGGATCAGATGTTAAATCAGACCAGCTGAGGACAGAGTAGGGGAGAGACAAAACGAGAAGATGAACGATGATAAATAGCTATAATGCATATGCAAAGCATGAATTTAAGTAAGCTTTGTGAAAAAACTAGAAGGTCAGGTGAGATTCATTCATGAAGCGTTAATAAACTTGAATAGCCTTGACTCAATGTAGTCAACAATTTTTACAGATGATTTTGAATGAAGCATCATGTCTATATGTCAGCATCTGCTAGAATAAATGCAAAATTGGTATGTTGAAGGCCTATTCTCACCAATAAGAGCAATATCTGTGTGATGTATTGCTCTGACAATGGAAGCCACAGCAGGGAGAAACATCACTTATTGCCTGAAACAGTGTACAGTGTCAGCTTGTGTGTGTGTGTGTGTGCGCGCGCGCATGCATGTGGTCAGGCCCAGTGGGTAGTAAGACAAACATTCAGCTGTCAGTCCAAGGTGGTCTGAATGGAAAAGACCTGAGCATGTCCATCACCCCTGCTCAGCCTCCAGATGGCTCACCATGGTCCACTTATGGATCGTTTCAGTCCACCTTTCGTTTCAACTGCCATCAACAGATTCAGAGAATATTTGTGGATATTTCACCAAAGAAGAATGTCCCAATTAAAACAATTAATAATTTAATTATTATCACAGTAGTTAGCAACACATTATTTTAGGTTGGACAAAATATAACACTAGTACATACTCGATCACAAAAAAACAACAACATTGCAATACAAATTTGTAAGGCACCCATGTTGAGATGCTGAGTTTAGTTTGGTGTACCAATGGGGGGGGGGGCTGAATCTACCCAAGAGGTCAAGGTTTAGCTTGATACCAAAGCCCTGTTAGCTCCTGCTGGTAACGAGATCATCTGTTTCTAAAAAGCACCGTGGGCATTTAAAATCAGGAGTGTATTCTGACAACATAATGTTTATTTTGTAGGCATATATGCCATGTATTGCTAATATAGGCCTATTACTTTATTAGCTCAGATGATGCTCTGTAGATCTAATACAAAACCTTTCAAATCACAGTTTCGGGTGTTCCTGAGCTTTCCGTAGTTTTCTACAGTACAGGTATTATAAGCCTCCTCGACTCCACCACAGTCCAAACAATACAACTGTCAATTGTCGACAAGCATTTCTTATCAGCTGACACATAAAATAAAATAACTATTATAAATACATTTAATTTTAATTTAGTGTCACATACGTGCATGATAGATCACAGGAATGTGAGATGCTTAATAAAAGGACACATTATGCACACCGATGTTACATGAATGTGTAGCCTACATCTCTACATCAACTTTTAAACATGCTTGTATTAAGGAAGCACATTCAGCATTTCACAGTGGTTGTTTGCACAGCCTCTTCATACCAAACAGAAATTGTTGTTGAATGGAAAAAGCTGTCGTACACATTGTTTTACAGGAGCTGCCATTCATTCTAGTCTGCAGTGATTCTCAATTGAATGCATCCACTTTTTTTAGCATGAGACAGACACTACAGTTGTCATGTGCCAGGAGAACAAGAAAATCTTAATATTACATTTGATAAGCTAATTTAATATTAAAATGTATAAGCTTATGCAAGTTCTTAATTAGTGTATTAATGTAAATGTTTTTGAGAGTAAAATATGAAAATATTAAATGTATTAATACAATGGTACTAATTTTATAACTTAATGATTTCAAGTGTAGTTTGGCAAAATTAAACTTTTTTGAACAGAAAGGTTGATCTTCATGCGTTTTTATAAATCAACACAAACTAATTAACTTGATCAAAGCCTTGATTTGAGTAGATTAATGACTGTAAATGAGTGTGTGATGTGTTCCTTTCAGAAAAAGGAAATGTCACATTTTAATTTTCATGCACTACTGTTCAAAGGTTTGGGGTCAATAAGATTTTTTGGAAAGAAATTAATCCTTTTATTAAGCAAGGGTGCATTAAATTGACATTTCCATTTTAAATAAATGCCATTCTTCTAAACTTCCTCAAAGAATACTGGAAATAATTATCACAGTTTCCACAAGAATATTAAGCAGCAGCACAACTTTTTTCAACATAATAATAAGAAATGATTCTTGAGCAGCAAATCAGCATATTAGAATGATTTCTGAAGGATCATGTGACACTGTGATAGGTGCTGAAAATTCAGCTTTGCCATCACATGAAAAAATTACATTTTAAAATACATTATAACAGAACTGCAAAATGTATTCTAGAAATGTTATTTAAGTGTTCTATTGATTATTTATTAGCAGAGTTCATTATAAAAAATTTCAACCACAAATCCAAATATCCATTTAACCAAGGTATTCTAAAAGCCAAATTAATCAGGTTTGTATACCTTCATCTTGGTCAGATGATGCTCAATAGCCACACTACATTCATATAACATGCAAACGACAACTATAAGTAAGTAAGCTACTTTAAAATAACTGTTGTTGATCAATAGTCAGAACAATATTGACAAGGAGCTTGAAAGAGCTCTATTTTCTGGTTGTAACAAGTGGTAATTGAAATTATCAGATATATACATATATAGACACAGAGCTACGGAATAGAATCAGCCATAAGACTCAGACCAGAGGATGTGAGATCTTATGCTGAAACAAACAACTTGTCCACTAAGACCCTATGGATGCAATCTAGGAATGAATGGAAGATGGGCTTTGGAGAATTGATGGTAAGAGAGGAAATGAGAAATATATAAGAAAGATCTCCTTGTCTCATGAAGGAAACGCATGCATGCTCTTGCTCTAAAGCCAGCAGTGGTAAAAGGCTTCTGCACAGATATGTGTGCTTGACCCACATTTCTTTTCCTTCCATAAAAATGCATGAGCTATGCATCTGCAGCAAAAGAACTGCAGGATGAGGCAGTATGTGTATGTATGTCCTGTATGTAACCTACACATGCAACTGAAAATCTATGCCAAATCTATATCTTATTATATACTGTATCACTTTTTGCAGTCACTGCATCACCAAACACATTCTATTAATGGTACTGAAAATTAATTTCACTGTCTGACATCCAGGCATACACCAAATATTATGCTGAAAGTAGACCTACTATAAACTATTAAAAGACCAGCCTACTTGGATACACAAAGTTCAAATAAAAACAAGTAATACTGCAAAAGATCAGTCATTACATGAAATTAAAACTGCAATCTGCAATCGCTCTCTCAGTTAAAGAGGTCACGCAAACACATATGCTGACTAATGCATCTAACCTTAGCGCAAAGGCCTACATGACTGCTCATGTTAATGGAATACAGTCACTGTGAAACGTCAGGACTCAAAAGAGAGTGAAAGTGAGTTAGGGATGAAAACATGGTGGACTTGGTAGCAAAAGAGCCCAAGTCTCTCTAACGATATTCAGATCCACACAGGAATGAGGGAAGAAGTAAACGCAGAGAAAAATAGGACAGGTGTCCTATATAACACAGGACACAAACAGAGGAAGCGAAAGCCTTTGCTATGCTTAGAAACTAGCTTGCAATCTTCCCCTATAGCTAAAAAATAACTTTCACCGTGCTTTTTAACAGTTGGTTCCAGTCCACAAATTTGATTGACAGAATCGGTGTTTCTTCTCACTCTGTGATTGCTCTGAGCTGGGTTTCTCTCACTACTAGGCTGAGTGCCACTTCACAGTCTCATCGACTCAGATGTGCGTCATCGCTTATGTTGCATTCGATTGATGGAAGTCCTGCATTGGGTTTAAATGGAATGTCTTAAGTCCTTGTTCACTTGGAGTCCACTATGGAGCTGATTATTATTATTTTTTTTTTTAAATCTTATGTATTTGTTTGATGCACCATTCTATGTGGTAATATGCCGTTGATAAAAGCTGTTGGAGAAAAAAAAATCTAAAATTATAATTAAATATCAATATAATAAACTATGATTGTGTGTAACAAACAGTCAGCTTAATGTGGTTATATGGTTAAATCCCCAAATAATTCTTAAATCATATATAGAGTTGTGCGAGGTAGGGGTAAATTAAGCACGATCTGCTGTAAAATCACAGTTGTGTTGCTCTGTGATTTATGGAGCTACCTAAAGTTTACATATGAGTTTATACAAACTTCCATCATCCACTTGACGAAGTAGAACGTGCTTCAAAATGGCGATGGGATTCCCAAACGGAAAGTGCTTAGGAGAGTTCACGAGTGTTTGTCTAAAAACAAAGTGAAACGCACCGTTATTGTGCACAGAACGTTTTGAGCATGGGAGGGTAAATCACCATCTCTCCGCTCCACTCACATATGCCATTCCAGACCATGTGTGTAGTTGACACAAAACGCTGAAAATTTTGTAACCATTTTCACTGGCGGAAAAAACACAAACTAACTGGCATTTCTTTGCCTGAAACATAACGATCTCAAGTCCATATGAACCACAAGTTGTGACCGACTTCAGTATTGTGATGAATTTTCAAGTGAAACAGAATATTGAATGCGAAAAATAGAGGGAGGGACTTGATTTTATCACACCTCCTTGGCGTCTCTAGATCGTAGCAGACTGATGGTTGGAGGGGAGTGGTTAAGGATGTTGTGCCCAATGCCTAACAAAGTAAATAGGGTCAATTTTGATTTAATGTGGACTTCAAGAAATATCGGACTCACAGTGTTGTAGCCCTACTGATTGCCAGCATGACCCGAGGTACTTGATTCACTACCGTGTTGATATGGACTGTTAAATAGGGTGCAGACAACTAAAATCAGTTTACAATGGAGTTCAAATAAAATTTAAGAGAAACTACACCCATAATTGTCAACAACTAAACAAGAAAATACCCATATAATAGTACCTATAGTAACAGAAGAAGAATTCTCTTCCATAACAAGCCAGTCTGTATGACGTCATTTTTAGCTAAGCAACCCGGTGGCTCTTTTCACAGATGGTGTGTGTGAGAAAACATGATTGTCTGCAACAAATCTCTCTTTTTGTTCTCGGTCCCAGTCATACGATGTCATTTAATCTCGCATAATTATCATAGGACCTCATTTGAAGTTCAATGCGTATTCATAACACAGCCATAATACGCTTCCTATGCAATAATATACAATTCGCACTTGCCCTTACAGTCATTATGCACGCACGGCCGATGCAGCCCGATCGTGAACAATAAAACAGCAGACAGCGAGCGCCCTGCAGAATTCAATCCTGTGCTATTGCAGGACAGAATGAACCCCGGCTGCATATATATATATAGTCATTCTTGCGACAGCCAATGATTTTTCAACCGTCTTCATTCAATAATAATACAGAGATGCTTATTGGCTCGGGTTCCATTCACAATATCACTCCCGACTCAAATATCAGGGTGGACTAAGAGGAACAAAGGGTGAAAATCATAACTAAACGTAAAGCGTTTGGCAGCGTGCATCTCTGCGTAATAGCGCTCGTTCCGTTCATTGACCAGGAACGCGGACTGATTTGACTGATCGCTGTTGTTCTGCATCAGTTACCAGTGTGAAGAACAACACCGGTCATTTCTGTGACACTTCACACCATCCAGCACATCTAAATGCATTTACTCCGGTGCATCAAGCCTGCGTCTCAACTACAATGACTTACCTCTAGCGCGACGGCTGTCTCTCTCTTTCTCAGATCAGGATGCGGTAATACACGACAACTCTGTGTGATTCTGTCAAAGATGAAAATGTAGGTTGGATCGTGTCAAGGCAATAGAGGCGACAGAGCTGCGTTAACATGGTTTTAGTGCGTTCAGAGAGCAGGAGCGTTCTTGTCCTCGAAATGACCATCAGAGTTGACAAAACTGTGGCTTTAGCAGATGCTGTGACTGAATGCATTTGATGTGCTCTGTTAGCTTATTGTACACACACACACACACACATATATATATATAGATATAATATATGGGGATGATATGCGTTATGCTTTCTATAAGAAATATTTCGCTTTGAATGAAAGCTACAGAATAAATCTATTTTAATGATGGTGTGTCTGACTATCTTAGTCCACTAAGACGTGTTAACTTCAGTCGTGTTTGTCTTGTACCTAACGCATACATCGCCGAGTGATATCTGTCAAAAAGTCACTGATTTGAGACCCAACCTGAGCACTGGTGTAGTTTAGTGCAGCTATCTTCTGTTTCTGCTCCTCAAAAACAGCGTTTCCAGTTAGAGCGCGCTTGTGAATCTCGCCCTGACACAAATCTAGACATTTGCATCCAGCTCATTCAAATCACCCTCCCAGGGAAGAGCAGGGAGTATCTGCCATTCGGCATTTACTGCGGTCGACGGTTCAGTTTGGCCAGTTGAATTTTCATTGACTGTTGTGGCAACCCGCTCAAACTAACATGCTTATCAGATCTCTACCGGGCTGTTAGTGACGTTCGGTACATTCCATTGGTTGGCTGCGATGTCAGTCAGGCTACAACTTACTCAAAGGGGCGGGACTAGTCATCTGTATTGTCATCAATACTGCCATCTGCCCGTTGGATTTAAAAGGGACGTGCGCCGCTCTGCGGTGTCTTATTGTAGCGCCTTTAAAACTGTCTTGTGTGGAAAAAATAAGTGATATTTTCATGCTTCCATTGATTAGGAGACAACACCAGAAATGTAACTTAACAATAAAGGCGTTTATTTTCAATATTTAATTGGTAAATGGGCTGCCGTCTTCTACAATAATAAAATACAACAAATCTGAGAAAAAGAAGATTAAATCAATACAATTATATTAATGTACAAAATAATCACAGCCTTCTTTGTCCTGTTGTCGGGTCATTGCCTCAACCCTCTTTGTACACTTGAAAGCTTAAAAAAAGAACAGTGTCTTTGTTTTGGAGAAATTAGGAGCAGACTGACCAGGACCTAGTTGTGTCAGTGACTCTCTTTCTGATCTGATCTCTGAAAAACACAAATACCACATTGTTCTGATCAGGTGAGATGTTACACCATACATTTTTGTCATAAGATAGTCAATGGCTGTTAGATCTACATTTAAAGCCCTGTAAGAAGAGAGGCTTTAGAACAGCATGAGGATGCCCACTTATTTACGGTTACATGCTCACATTAACAAGATTGTACTGACCAAATAATGACCAACTTGAACAATCAAAAGAGTCCATAATCCTGAACGTAGTTTACGGTTGTTATTCTGGAGAGCACTTCGATCTTTACAAAAAATATTTGTTAAGTAAAAAAAAATTTTTTTAAAAACCAAGGCAGCAGAGAAATTAAAGACCATAAAAGAGCTCTTGACAGAACAACGAAAAGAAGAGGGCTGGACGCAGGTGACAATGAAGACCTCAGAGGAAGTAGGGTGTTGTCGTTCTAGGTGGTATGACCCTTTCAGAGTCAGGAACGGCCCGGAATAACTTGGGCTCCCGTGTGTTCACATCTTTGAAGACCATGATGGAGGCAATGTTACCGCAGCGGTAGCAGTAGTTTGGGGCCGACCAGACGGTCACCAGCTTCTCGTCAAACATGAATTTGTAGCCTTCGTGAACCAACTGATGTGCACGGCAAATCAACTTCAAGTTGTTGATGTGAACAAACTTTAATAGAAACAAAGAGAAGAAAAAAAAAAATCAAGTTACATTTACTGAAAGTTTTTACTTTTACTAGTACGTCACACTTTTATCAAACAGCCAATACATTGAATTAAATAATTTTCATTAATTGCTTATTTCATTGTCAAACTAATATTCAGCTCACAGCGTGTTTCATTAAAATTCAATTCATCCAAGAAAATACAGAGGCCACAAAACTAAATACAGTTACTTTAGTCGTAGTTTTTACCTGATTTGAAATTATTATATTTCTAGTTCTCAATTTACTGGGAGATATTTTCTGAAACTTCACTGCAGTAGTAAAGTATATGAGGATGCCAACAACTACACCTAAATTTCAACGCAGACAGTAAGTGACAATATGCAGTTTTCCCACTTGTAATTATAGAAACATCTCAAGTGTTGTTTACACACTTTCCATCGGACTAAACTGACTGTACATGGAGAGAATGCTCTTACCTCATTGGTAACCTTAGCACCAAACAGCCACCCAGCACCCCTTGGGCTGATAGCCCAGGTGTCCACATCCTCTGGATCGGACCAGACAAGATCACAAAATGCTCCCTTGTGAGGGATTTCCTGGTTGCGTTCAATGGTGCGTATCTGGTCCAGTGTTTTGATGTCAGGTGAAAGGCCACCATGTACACAAAGGATTTGCTCATCTATCAACTACAGGAGAAATCAAAACATCACAATAAGTACAGCAGAAGAAAAAAAAATAACCATAAACATTCTCTTGGACAGTTATAAAGTGCAAAATGTCATTTTCAATCAAAGTGACAGTGTTGAGTTTAAGCATTAAATATACAATAAACATATCTGAAGTAATGAATTTAGATTGTGTACTATATGTACACTATTATATTATAGACATAATGGATAATTATATGTATAGTATTATTTGTATACATAAATTATAACAATAATAAAACATTACCACCATTTATTATTATTGTAATATTAAAAATACATATAAATTGTATTCTAAAGACAATACTTACAGCAGCAACAGTCAGCATGTCAAACACTTTAGTACAGTATCGCCAGGCATTAGCATTTCCATATTTCGTTTGGCACTCATCTATAAATGGAAGGAAAGAATGGAAATGAAAATCAAAAATGCACAACAAAATACAATAAGCATGTTATTATATGAAGTACGATAAGTATATTATGATTTCTGCAGTCTCACCATAAAAGCCATAGACTTGTGTGATCTGCCTGCTCTCGTGATTGCCACGCAACAGTGTGATGCGGTCAGGCCACTTTGCTTTAAGTGCTAGCAAATATGTGAACGTTTCTAAGCTGTAGTATCCTCGGTCTACAAAGTCACCCTAGAAGAAAAGAAAACATACCAATGTCTCTTCAGTATAAACTTGGGGGGAAACATTGTTTCCCATGAGTCACCAAATATGAACTACAAAACAATATTTATTATGTATAATTATCGTTATGGATAAAATACCATGAAAATGTAATTTGTGTCTGGTACTTGGCCCCCAGTTCTGAAGAGTTCACATAGGTCATAAAACTAGAGATAAAGAAAAGGTTTAGGTCAATATGCATTTTGTTAACAAAACAAGGACATTGTCACATCATCTGTGCATAACAGAAACACATTCATAGGGCCTGCTCGCACCTGTCCGTGAATATCCCCACATACAGTGACTGGAGTGGATACTGGCTGTACATTTGATTCTTCAAGCAGCAGGTCACATACATAGTCACACAATCTCTGTCAAAGCAATAGAAGAGAAGACAGCAGGTTGGTTTGATCAAGCTTGTAAAGGAAATGGCATCACTGATCATGACAGCAGCAGCAGATCACTGCATCTAAAGTCATATGAATTCCTAAAGAATTCATTTAATTCACATTTTATATTATCACACATTAGTGGCTTGGATGATACAGTCTTGAACTGCATTATGGACTAATTCAGAAGCCTAGCTGTTTACGTACAGGAGCTCTATTTAAAGACAAGAGAATGGAGGATGTTACAGTCAAGACTAAAAACTGCTAATAAGCAAATATCATAAAATGAGACGAACTAAAGGGTTGACGATGGAAAGTAGATGGGCGTTTCAAATGTGTGCGCTTGATAGCAACAACATAAGTTAGCCACCCCGGGGATCCACAAGAAATAAACTGGTACACACCTTTATTAGGACTGACTGCTTTCTTTGGTCGTATATCCTGTTATTTCTGCTAGCACGTATAAAATAAATCCCGAAACACACTGAACGGATTCATACGCAGCGCTAACGACCGCATTGCAACACACTGACTGCAACGTTACTTTACCAGCCATTACCGCATGACTTTAAAAATATATCAACAGCTACTATGTTTAATATTCTGAGAGAAAAATATAATTACTGATAACAGTCACCTTTAAGTCGTTCTCTGGAAGGTATTTGCACTGTCTCGCAATTTCCACATACTTATCTAGGTCCAACGGCGCCATTTTAAGAACAACAATCGATGGAAGAAGCAAAGAGGAAGTCTTTTTACGTCAGGCCGGGAAGTAATGATTGACACGGGGATCAGCCAATCAGTACTTTGATACGATCCCGAGCGCCACTTTCACAGCAGAACACTAGATTCAGGGGGCGTGGTTGGAATTTGATCCAACTCCTCCCACCTTGCATATACCTAAACCCACCCATCTCCACCCCCTGATCCCTACACCTACCAATCTCCACCCCCTGACCCCAAAACCTACCCCTCTCCACCCCCTAAATCAGGGGTGCCCAAACTCGGTCCTGGAGGGCCGGTGTCCTGAAGAGTTTAGCTCCAACCCCAATTAAACACACCTGAACTAGCTAATCAAGCTCTTACTAGGCATACTAGAAACGTCAAGGCAGGTGTGTTGAGGCAAGTTGGAGCTAAACTCTGCAGGACACCGGCCCTCCAGGACCGAGTTTGGGTACCCCTGCCCTAGATGTTGATCCAACCACGCCCCCTGGATCCTGTGTTCTGCAGTGAGGGGCTACTGACTTGCAGAGTCAGGATCCTGTGTTCTGCAGTGAGGGGCTACTGACTTGCAGAGTCAGTACTAGTATCGGTGGTCATCATCACGCTTTCGAAATAAACCTGAAAAAAACATTGTGCATTAAATATAGGCTGACGTTTGTCCAAAAAAAGTTGTAATAGGCCTAGTTTAATGATTAAATCGGTCGCGCATCAAAATCCAACTCCCTTATTAAAAGCATCGTCCATTCATTCACCACGAGGTGGCAACAAAGTTACAGTTTAATTAAATACAAACTAAGTTCAAGAAAATTGTAAATATGTACGAATCATCCGTTTATTTTATTTTTTAAGCTTTTATAAGAATTATCAGGAAATCATGCTATATGTCCACAAAATACTACTCAATCATGAATCACTTTATTTCCTTCTGATTAGCCTACCACTGCAGTCGTGATACAATGGCTGAACTGAATTTGCAGGAGAAAAATACAGATACATCACAAAATTAAAAAAAAAAAGTAGACTACATGATCATTATCTTGGTTACATTAACTTAAACTTTATACAGATGCTAATATTTGCTGTATTTTAACA
This sequence comes from Sinocyclocheilus anophthalmus, assembly GCA_018155175.1. Lineage (NCBI taxonomy): Eukaryota > Metazoa > Chordata > Actinopteri > Cypriniformes > Cyprinidae > Sinocyclocheilus > Sinocyclocheilus anophthalmus. The sequence continues at coordinate 198,480 of JADLZN010001923.1, forward strand.
CCACAATAGCTACACACATTTGAATGGACTAGACTAGATGTATATTATATAGGGCAACAATGGAACGTCAAAGGGATTATGATGATTATTAGAGCTATATACAGATTTATACAGTGTCTTATATCAACTGGTTTTTATATTTGAATGTATATACACATGTTGTGTATATCTACATGCATACACTGTTTTGCTCATGTGTTCTGGGCATATATATAGCCATCTTCAGTATGTTTGTCTGCGCTAAGCAAAAGATGCAGTATGTTTTCAGGATTTGGCAGTATGTGAGACCGAACAAAATGCACCAACAAAATTTACAGTACAGTAAATTTACAGTAACTGATGAACATGCAAGTTTTTGCTGAACAGTTACCGTTTAAGATTTAGGAGGATTAACGAAGTACTTTTGTATTTAAAAAATGTGTTTTGAAGCAAAACACATGTGTTTTGAAGCTATTTTCTACATTCTCTCAATCAGAAATTTGCACAATTAGCAAGATTAAAGACAAATAATTTTCATGACATGTTGGATATTTATAACAAAACATGGCTTATAAAATACACCTCAAAGACAATGTACAGTATACAACTAAAATACAGAATTTTAATTTACTATTATACACAATGTTATAAATCTTATCTACTATATTTATAATATTATACTACTTTAATAGACCAGTTTTGTTTGTTTTCCTTTCCTCTTTCTAATTAAATTACAGTGATATTTCATGATTTGTCCTTTGAATTCACACATTAATATCATAGAGCAGTATTTCCCAACCCTGGTTACGGAGTTCCCCAAAAGTACACATTTTGCCACCCTAATCTTGAACACTTAGAGACTCTTAGAGTCTCTACCAATGAGCTGATGAGTTGAATTAGGATAGTTTGATTAGGGAGGCCATTGGAAAACACTGCTCTGTTCTTTTAGGGCTATGGTGTTTAATAAAACTTGAAATGCATTAATTGGGCCATTGTAGAGAAGGTTTGTGAGGTAAAACTTCATTATCGAGATTTCGTCCGTGCAGATTCCTGCAAAATAAAAATATAAATGGCTTCAAAATTATTAATGTAAATAGTTGAAAGTTCAATATCAATATAATTTTGATAGTAATACATATAACAGTGGTATATAACTAATTACATATTGCAGGGGTTATATTGGGATTTGTTATGTTGGGGGCTCCGTGGTTAAAGGCTTTCAAGGGGTGCATGTGTATGCAAAGCCTACAAAATCCTAACAAGGGACAAACTGTAAAATATAAGAAGTTAAGAGAGCCTTCTGTTATGAACACTAAAATGCTGGTCAAAATCATTCTAGATACTGGCAGTGTGCAGAGATATATCTGATGACAATAAAATCAATGCTTTAAGTTTTCAGGTATGTCTAACAGTAATATTCAGGTACAGAAAAACCACAGAATTTTAATTAAGTAATCAAATGTAAAATAACACTGGATAGTCTTCACCGTATAAAGAAATACAGATGAAACCTTACAGTTAAAGTTACAAAAGTCAGTCAAGAGTGAGTGATTTTCTGTCTTTTGTTGTTTGAATTAACATTAATGACACAGACAGCAATCAGTTTAATAGACCGCTGTCTCTTTAAGACCGACTGCTCGGATCTAATATACATTACACATGCGTTTTCTTTCTCAGTTGTTTACGTTCACTGAAGATTTAACTGACTGTGTTTACGTGAACACTCACCAAGACAGGCATTTTGACAATTTTGTATGCATCAGAACATTTACACAATAAGCCGCAAAAAAGAACTAAATTCTGAGTCAATTCTGTACTTGCTTTGTCTGAGAATATACCGTCCGAATATACCAGTATACCGTCTCTCAAAAAGTGTGCGAGTACTTTTGCTGCTTATTGCGCTTGAATGGTTTAAAAACCGTGAATGTTTGAACTTAAAAAACACTAAAGACTTAAAAACATGTGCAGATACATTTTGTCAAACAGAATATTTGCCATATTTGCTCAGCCCCGGCCCAATTTAACCCCTGCATATTACTAATGGTCATATACAGAGGTTACACTTTAAATATAGTTTATTTTTTCCAGTATATTCATTTAGTTGTATGCATTGCATTATGTGGACCCACCACCATCAAGTGTCCATTCTTGGTTCTGTAGACCATGGCTTCACTGCTGCTCTTAAAATCAACAAAGCCCTCTTTGCCAGGCTGGATGTCAAACCTCACACTACAAAATCACAACAATTCAGTGTATGTATAATGCATTCTTGTTAAATAAAATAAACAATCTATCTTTGTGAGCAGGACTGAGTATTCAAGGCAGTTCAGATTGAAGTATGTCTCACCTCCCTTGAACAACTTTGATGAGGCTGTGGGTTTTTGTCACCACACAATTTTTTGTCAACTGCCTCAAATGATAGCTGCACTGCCAGACCAGGTCCCCCTATAAACAGTATTTAACAAGCATATATGTCTTATATATAGATATATATATATATATATATATAGATATATATCTAAATATATATATATATATATATATATATATATAGATATATACATACAGGTTTGTTCAAATAGAGTTTTTCCACAGAAACTCATACATTTGAACCCAAGTATTTTTTCTTTTGTTTTGATGCACAGTAACGTCTAGATTACTTTTGTAACCCTCGTTCCCTGAAGGAGGTAATGGATGTATCGACACTGAGGTAAGGGGTCTCACTTGGGAGCCACAATCACCTCTGAGCATTACGAGAACTGTCCAATGACTATTGGCGAGTGGAATTTGCATGCCAAGCCACTTCCCATACATATGTGTATATAAGATGGCAGCGTGCATCCACTCATTCAGATTTGTGCTCAGGAGCCGAGAAGCAACCCGGCATTCAGTGCAATTGTGGCATGGGTTGTGGCATGAGGGACGTAACGTCTCCATTCTCTCCTTCAAGGAATGAGGGTTACATAACGTAACCGAGATGTTCCCTTTTAGTAAGTCACTGTTGACGTTATGTCGACACTGACGTTAGGGGTCCCTGTGGAAACAGCCAACACCAGAACTGTGTTACTCAAATTGATGGTGCAGATGCACTTCAATCCGTAACTTGCCCAATGCCCCGTAAGTTAGATAACAAATTAACTATAAAGGGCTTACTAAGATTCACAATATGTGAATGTGAAAAACACAAGACTTCTCGCAGCACAGTCTAAGTTAACTGACCTGACCCCAGTTCAGAGGAACATAACAGGGACTGACAGTGGAACTGTCCAGGGAAAGACACGGGTTTACCAAGGGAAACCGTACAGTGGAAAGAACATACAGGATTACCTACAAGTTGAATCTCATGTATGGGCACCAAGTCCAGTACAAGGGGTGACTAACGGCATACAACACAAGTACTGGACCCGGAAACAGTCTGAATGCCACATGGTGCTGGAAGGAACTCGACCAGGGTTCACCAGACGGGGAATTTACTGGAAGAAGATAAGGCGCACGTATCTTAGCCAGAGGAATGGCGGTGCAAGCGAAGCCCAGATAATAATCATCCATCTTCGAGCACTCAGAGGATGGAGCCGAATTCACCTCCAGCCTGATGCTCTTGGTGGCCCGGAGGAGCAGGCCATCAACTCAGCTTCTGATTCCAACTGAGCCGCCGCTGTTTCCGGGGGCTGCTCAGCAGAGTCTTCAGCATCAGAAGACAAAAGCCCCTCCTCTGATGCTGCGATCAACATCTTATCTTCTTCATGAGCCCCAAATGAGATCCTAGGTCCACCACGAGATGGACCAGCACCTTCATCTGGGAGCTCAATGGTGCTACGTTGTGAGGAGCAGAACGTCCATGGGGGCTGGCCTAATGTGGCCATATGGTCTTTATAGGCAGAAGAACCAGACTGGGTAGTATCCAAGGGAAGCCTCATTATAAATGAGAGCCTCAGCATAGCCATGGACATGCACTCGCAGTGCAGTCAAGACCCATCAACGAAAGTTGTCTCAGCATGCTTATGGCCCAGACATGTGAGATAGCGATCATGTCTGTCATCAGAGGTAAGGAAACTCCCGCACCCAGAAACACACAGCTGTTATATGCAAGCTGTTACAGGAAACTGCTCTTTTAGCTGAGGCGCCCAATGGAGGAACACCGCTGAGTGCGCCATTCGGGAATGCAGCAGAGAAGCTTCCTGATGTGTTGATAGCTTAGTGAACTCTTGCTCATGAAGCGATTGGCTCCAAAGCAAAAATCTGAATGAGTGGATGTATTTTTATATACACATATGTGCAGGGAGTGGCTTGGCATGCAAATTCCACTCGCGAATAGTCATTGGCCATTTCTCGTAATGCTCAGAGGTGATTATAGGGCTCCCAAGTGAGACCCCTAACGTCAATGTCGATGTAAAGTCGAACGTGACTGACTGAAAGGGAACAAAAGTTCTTCCAGTTTACCATGTGACGGTAATTTCATACAGAAACTCCCTGTCAAAAATATTTGTTCACCACATACTTTTTGCTTTGTGTCATCACAGCTGACATGGAGAATCAGAAAGTTGTCACTTAAATTGCTGACAGACAGCCCTGTAAAAAAAAAGCAAATATTGTTCATGTAAACAAGGTTTATATGGAACTGGATTCAACTTGACTAATTTAGTAATGGTGTGTTACAAGAGGTAAAAAAAATAATAATAAAAGGTCAAATATAAATCTAAGACTATGAAAAAAATACCTAGTCCAAACCAAATAGACTACTATATCATGAGGCATGTGTACACCTTTGACAAATGTTTTTTAATGAAACCGGATCATGTACTTATTTTTATATTAAAGTGCATATACTATATAAAATATATATTAACATAAAATAACTGGAAATCTAAATTGATGGCAAATTTCACACAATCATAGACTTTGAATTAATTGGGCATTGGGCACCTTTTAATGAGCTGTAATTCACCCTCTGTTTGATTTTGGCCTCTTCCACCAGATACGCAGCAGCCTGAGTGAAGATCAGCTGTCTGAAACGTGGCCGAAAGCCATTCCTGTCATACTTAATCACTGGAACGCTGTACTGTATAAAGGGAGATATCACATCAGTTTCCCATGCATGCCAAATGATATAAACATCTGTCTGACTGAAAAATAAAGCTCAGACGGATCTACTCTACTCTTAGTTAAACGAGCCCCGAAATTCTCCTAAGCATTCTTTCAGCAGAAACAGAAATAAGACACATCTTTACATCCATTCAAGATCCAAAATTAACCATTTCCATATGTGAGTAAAATGGCAAGTAAATAAAATGATACTTGCCAGTTTGCCAGTAACATTAGAAGAGCAACATAATCTCAGTGCCATTTTTACCATCATATGTTTAATGCAGTTATGGCGTATATGGTTAATGCAAGTTAAAATATTATGCAGGCCTTTAATGTTTAAAGGAGTTAAACTGCTCTTAGTTTCATGTACCTTAATGCCCTCAGGACAAATCTGCTGCAAGACTTTGATGTTTATGTCTTTTTCACCTGAATAGACAGAGAATGAACAAAGTGCTATAATTCATAAGGTATAGCCTGATCTTTGCATTTACACAATAAAAGTTTACAGCAACAACAGCATATAAAAAAAAAATCCATAAACTCTTACTTATCCTAGTGTCAGCGAAGGGTTGGCATATGCTCTGAGGGTAGTTCTCTTTTCTGCCTCTGAATATGTCACTGGTCAGTGCTTTAATTTGCAGCTGAAAATAAATTTGAACTGTAAATTGTAAAAGGATTCCAGCCAGCAAATAAAGTGTGAAAATAAACATTAAGATAAATGAGAGGTAAAATAATTTTACCTGCACCTTCTGCTGTGAACTGATCCCTCGAACATACTTCCGTACGAGGAGACGTGTGTGCAACTTACGCAAGAACACGGAGGCCTATAAAATAATTTATTACAAAATATAGTATCATTACAGTGAAAAATCCTTTTAATTTCGGCTATAAAACAAAACTTCGCATGGTTTCAATGATAAAGGATCCAATAATGTATGAACTACCTCTTGCATTATGGGTGGAGGAGTTAGCCAGGTGGTTTTGTCCAATACTGATTTTGGCAGATTGTCTTTGAGTCGAGTGAGGTAGCTCTGTCTGACAAAGGCCAGATACTCAGAGTTGTCCATGCTGACAGGCTGATTCCTGTTCATGAAGCCCTTTATAAACCTGCAGGATTGGGAAAACTCAAATATTTTATCTGCTCCAAAAAATACAGTAAAATCAGTAATATTGTGAAAATACAAAACTGTTTTTAATTAATAATATTTAAAAAATGTATTTTATTTATGTGATGTCAACTGAATTTTCAGCAGCCATTACTCCAGTCTTCAGTGATCAAATTAATGCATCCTTGCTGAATAAAAGTACTTACTGAGCCAAACATCTATTATATATATATCGATAATATAGTCTGATCCTTGAGTGCAAGTTGATTCTGTGCTTCTTAAATCTAAGATTTGATGTTTTTTAAATGTTGTAATTTAAGTCGCAAATAAGAATCGTTAAAATAAGGCATATAGTTTGAGACAAAGGCTTCTTAGATTTTCAGTTTTGTTTAAATCAATTCAAGCCACAGTTTTAAATAACGAAGAATCTTAAAAGTATGGGATTGTGGTAAAAAGCTTCCCCTGCTAAAGGCGTACGGTAATTAACATGATAATTAATAGATGTCTGACTTTTCCATTTGTTGACATGACATGTAGATTCAGATGGCCTCCTCTTTCCTACTAGTTTTGCTTCTGTTTCAGTTTTTATAACCATTTCTGACTATGTGTAAGTAAGTTGTTGTTTTTTAATGTGTGTTTGGCAGTGTTATTTTTTTTGGATTACTGATAAACTACTGTCATTTTGATTTGTATTATTTGTATTTATTTGTTTTAATTTTAGTTAAATTATGTCTGAATTATTATGTCTGTATAGGTCTTTTATTAAGTTTTAGTTTTATTTTAATACTTCAACAAACTAAATGGAAATGAATAATATAAATTGAATTTATAAATGTTTATGTATATCTAGTGATGTTGTGTGTGGTGTACATACACATATGTTAGTGTTTTTTTTTTTGTTTTTTTTGGTGTTTGGCTTAGTGTTATGTTAGAATCATTATTATTCTCTTATACCTTTTGTTCTTTAATATTTGAATTGTTTTTAGCTTTATTTTTAGTTTTTCATTTAAATGTTAAGTTTGAAATTTTGTTGTATGCATTTGTCATTTTTATTTAATCTCTTTATTTTTAAATGTGTATAGGTAGTATTTATAAAGTTTTTAGCTTTTAGTTTTGAATCAGTTTTTAGTTGTTTTAATACTACAACTGACTGCTTCTGTTGTCCTCATTTGTAAGTCACTTTGGATAAAAGCATTAATAATATAATATAATATATAATATAATATAATAAAATATAATTTGTTGTTACTACTGTAAATATACATTCAATTATTAGTGGATCTCCTTCAATATTTTCAGAATCTTTACTTATTAAAATGATTTTTTTTTCTGTATTTTAAAATATATATTTTATATTAACATATTTTAATGACAGTATATTTTTTTCAACCAAATTAATTCCATTATTTTCAAATAATCAGAAATAGTACTAACTTGCTAAGTGAGTTGTTTTGAACAAGCATGAACTTAGACTTACTTCAAACACATTATTTTAGCTGAAGCTATTTGTATCAATACCGGTTGTTGTGCCTTTTGATTGGGGTAAAAGGCCCCCCTTTCCACCTCTACATTTTAATACCAATTTTTAAACAAAACTCAAGAACTTGAATGATTATTTTCACCAAAATCTGGGCTTCCATTAATGTTCAATACAACGATAATATTTTTTCTGCAATTATACATTGTTAGGCTCAGTAGAATAGCAATGTTTTTCCTTAAGGTGGGCTTAGCCCCTTGTCCCTTATATATTATATTATATATAATTACTGTGTTATATTTTTATACTGTGAATTTTCATTCAGTAAAAAAATCATCTGACATGATAATTGTCTCACTTCTTGATGACTTTGACAGCCCAGGCTCTCCTTTCCCTCTCTTTTCTGGCCTGAAGGCCCCTCCAACATGTCTCAATCTTGGTAGCTGTTAAAAATGAATTAAGAGTGATGTTATATGTATGGGTTTCCTAAGTATCTCTAGAATTTTTAACCAAAAAAAGATTAATACCTGCTTCCCTCTGCCTCTGGTATTGTCCTTTCACCCTATAGCCTTTGTATTTGGCCTGGATTCTTGTGGCTGTAACAAAAGCGATTTGAGACACCAACCAATCAGGTCAAAGGTGGCACTGCAAGAATCATCACGACACCTTCAGGGGAATGCCAGCCCTCTTTTGTCCGATGTTACTGGTCCCTTACCCAATTCATGCTTGCAGATCTCAAATGCATCTTCAATGGCAAAAAGAGTCCTGGGATGGCGAATGAAGATTTTTGTCCTTGATAAATAAGAGGGGAAAAAACTTTAGGTAACACTAGGAGGAAACCGTTATTTTCTGGTCCTAGCAGAACAACACATCATAGCAATAGCCTGTAAAGTTTGTACCTTCCCATCTTGTACTCATCTGGTTTGTAGCCAAGGTGTGGCGAATGAAGATTTTTGTCCTTGATAAATAAGAGGGGAAAAAACTTTAGGTAACACTAGGAGGAAACCGTTATTTTCTGGTCCTAGCAGAACAACACATCATAGCAATAGCCTGTAAAGTTTGTACCTTCCCATCTTGTACTCATCTGGTTTGTAGCCAAGGTGTTTGATGAGTCGCTGCACTCCCTCTGCTGGTGTCCCCTTCCAGTGTGGCCACGTGTCAGGACAAAGAGCCTTATATCTGCAAAGCATCAAGGATTGTCACATCATGTTTGCAGGTCAGAAGTAGTGAGAAGAAGCGCCTGATAGAGAAGATAAGTTCAAAGAAACACTAACTGAATGCACTGTAACTTTAGATAGAAAATGTCTGGCAAATGCATGAAACTGATTAAGACAATTGAAGTCATAATGAAAACACATAATGCAAACGCACCTTTTCAGGAAAACCTCGTATCTTCTTCTATAAGCAAACCCAGCACGCCTGACTCTCAGGTGCTCCATTAACCCCAGGTACTTGACTTGATGTCTCACCATGACATCATCAAAGCGGTCTGAGGTTAGGCGAGTGAGAGAGAGGTCACTGGCACAGTCTTGTAAAACATTCAGCAGACAAAACCACTAACCAGAGGAGTGAAGTGAAAGGCTCACCTGGCTGCTTGCAGTGGTTGGGTTTCAGGCACCGCACATACCATGGCTCCTTGGTCATGAGGATTTCAGTGAGGCCTGCAAGGCTGCTCTTAAACTGGGTGGCTACCTGTTACAAAAAAAAAAAAACCTGGTCAAAAATGTCTTTATGATTCCTGTGTGACATAAAGTGCTGCAATAACTTAAATACAGGAGTTGCTCATAGGTTATCAGCTATAATGATACTATACTAAAACTATAATCAAACAATCTGTAAATTTGTTATCTTACAGCCAGAAAATTATCATTGAAAATACGTTATATTATAGAGAGAGAGAGAGCGAGATCAGGTTGTTATGATTGTTTGTTTTAACTGTCTATTGAAACGTCTTTCACTGTACCGTCTCAGGTCTTTTCTTGCCATCAGATTCAATAGCATGGAAGCAATGCTGTATAATACTGTTCTTCGACTGTCGCATGACCTTAAACAATAACGAACAACTTTTGCATTTATGCCTATTTTATAGTCATTATTTTTTCAGAGATGACAGGCCAAGAGAGAATGCATGCTGTGGTGAAACCTCTTACCTCTTTAATGTTTCTGTACAGAAGATCATTATTTTTGTCAAGAAATCCTGACATGAGGAAATCATACAGGTCAAGATAAGGAAATGTGTTTAAAAAACGTATTCGTCTCTAAACTGTTAGCATTAAATAACTTACCAGCAACTGAGTAAGTAACCTCTCCGGCATAGTGTAGAAGACGAAATTCCCCTCGTTCAAGGGTTTTGCGTGTTTTCTGGTCAGCCAATTTGTGCCTGAAATTTAGAGAAACTGAATTTGATAAATAAATAAATATAATCCCTCGCAGCAGTGCAGGTTATTGTTTACCACGGCACTTCAATACTAGTTTGCATCTTACTTTACTACTAAGATTGTAATAACAGTATAATTGGAAGCAATCTGCATTCAGTTTCTACAAAATTATCTATTATTATTTTTAGGGATTTCTTTTAATCCAGGGGTGTCCATTCCTGTTCCTGGAGGGCTGCCTTCCTGCAGAGTTGGGCTCCAACACACCGGCTTGGAAGTTTCTAGTGATCCTGGAGACCTTGATTAGCTGGTTCAATTAGTACTGAAGCTAAACTCTGCTGGAAGATGGTCCTCCAGGAAAAGGATTGGACACCCCTGTTTTAATGCCAACAGATAAAATCAATAAAATCATCTTGTGCTATGATAGCATTGAAATACTGGTATTAAGTCAGTTCAAAGTGAAAAGCTACCCACGTGACAAAATGAGGGTGACCGCACATCTTCTCCTCTAGCTTCTCCAGGAATGTAAAATCTGTGGCTTCGCCAGGACGCAAACATTCTTCATCCTTTAATTGCAGGATACATGACATAAAGACTGTGACTTAATCATGTCTTAATGTGTATGTCAGCTTGAATCAGTTCCACTCACCAGTATTGATATGATGCCTCTATGTTTCTCCTCCACTAGGTCACAGATGATCTTGTTGTTGAAGTATGGCACTGGCTCCCACTGAAACATGTCAACATGGAAAAAATGTTTATCAATGGAAATATGCTAAAACACAAGGCCAGGCAGATCTGAGTCCCAAAGCATTTACATAACATTACTATCTGAAGGTGAGGGCATCTTGTTGATAAATGCTGTATGTACTGAAAATATTCACCTCAATTCCCTCCATCTCGTACTCCTCCTGCTCTGATTTGAGGGTGAGCTGGATGAAAAGCTGCTGAAGCTTTTCATTGCAGAAGTTTATGCAGAACTGTTCAAAACTGAGGAGCAAAGCACCAGTAATCATAAACATATCAATCCATCAAAATGTACAGTTGTGGACAAAATTTTACATACAGTGTCTGCAAAATGTTAATTATTTTACCAAAATAGGAGGGATCATACAAAATGCATGTTATTTATTAATTAGTACTGACCTGAATAAGATATTTCACACAGATGTTTACATATAGTCCACAAGAGAAAATAATAGTTGAATTTATAAAAATGACCCCGTTCAAAGGTTTACATCCACTTGATTCTTAATACTGTGTTGTTACCTGGATGATCCACAGCTGTTTTTTGTTTTTTTGGTGTTAGATGTTCATGAGTCCCCTGTTTGTCCTGAACAGTTAAACTACCCGCTGTTCTTCAGAAAAAACCTTCAGGTCCCTCAAAGTCTTTTAAAATGTAACATTTTGGCCTGTATATCTATCTAGTACTGCACAAATATAAGACAATTTACATGCAAAAGAAATACTGTAATGACTCTCTTCTATTTTAATATATTTTAAAACGTAATTTATTAATTTTTTTTATTCCAATTGTCAGCACCCCCGTCTTCAGTGTCACATGATCCTTCAGACATCAAGGAAGCTCAAGAAAGGTTTCCTTTTATTTTCAATGTTGAAACAGTGTGTGCTGCTTAATATTTTTTGTGGACTGCGATAAATTTTTTTGGTGAATAGAAAGAATCGAAAAAAAACTACATTTGTTTCAAACAGAATTTTTTTTGGAACTTCATTCCCTTTACTGTCACTTACAATCAAATTAATGCATCCTTACTGACCCCTTTTAAACCATAGATGACCCATTTATTTATTAGATGTGTCTAGAGGGCTTGTTCTGACACTATATTGATAAAAAAAGGTTACTAATTGGTTTTGTTAACTCAACCCCTTTTAAGAGTTTTCTTGAAAAAAAAAAAATTACAATAAATGTGTTCAGTGAGTGAATATGACTTCAATGCTTCAGGGTCACCTGTTCACGTCAAACACTTCAAATCCATAGATGTCGAGCAGTCCAATCACCGTCTTTCTGGTTGAATCCTGCATTGATAAATTGACTGATAACCTAATAATCCATCAACTAATTCATGTATTTTTATAAACCAACATAAAAAGCAGATTTTGTAAATTCCATGTAACCATGCATACCTTATTTGCCAACGATTCATTAATCTTATTAACAAGCCATGAGAATGTGCGGCCATAGATGGCTTTGGCTAGTGCGTCCCTGGCATACTTCGCATGTTCAGCGGTGAATGGGCTTAGAACCTGAAAATGATAAATACTACATAATCATGGATTTCTGAAGCACAGGAAATGTAAAAACAAAAAACAAAAAAAAGTATTCCATCTCTAAAACAACTCTTAAATCCTTTTAAATTTAAAGCATATATTTATTTACCATTTAATACTAATTGTCCAAAACAACTTTCTATAGCAATATGAAGGTAAAGCATGCTTTTTATGCAACAATTTATGCTTCATACAATAATTGTATGTATCTATTCAAGTGTATTTTAACAGAAGCAATGTAAACACACTAGTATTTGGGTCACATTAAATGTTGTATTTACTTGGAATAGGTAAAAAATCGAAAGTAAAAAGCCACTGTCGATAAACCCGCCTCACCTCTTCTGCTTTGGCTTCAATCTTCCTGTGAGTTAAACCCTCCCGTAACATGTTTGAGGGGATGCCCAATAGCTAACAAGATCAAGAATTAAGAAAGGAGAGAAGAAATGGGTTGCAACAAAAAAAAAAAAAATTAAATAAGACAAAGTAAGAGGGCAATACTGGCATTACAATGTAAACTTCTAATGCATAATTATTCGAAAACTTGATAGAAGTGTCAGTGGAAAGTACCTTTGACAGCCAGTGTACTTCCGCACTGCTGTTTAATGTGGCGTAACCCAGGGCACTGGCCCCAAAGTGAACATTGCCAAGATGAAGGACGCTGGCAAGGATGGCAAACAGATGCTAAAAGCAGACCAAACGTATTAAACAATGACTTTTCTTTCTAAAAAAGCAGACTTCTACACTGACCCAGTGACACCAGTGGAAAAAAAACTCCAATCAGCATGCTCTAACTCCAATCAATCTGAGAGCATCCTACCTCTATATCCTTTTCACTAAACTCAATGATGATGAGAGCTTTTTGTATGGTTTTCCAGTCACTCTTGTCATTAATGGAGCTCACTTTGGCACATTCTCCCTGTCCAGAAAATAGATTTTGAACAATAAAATTAATATGCTTTATGGCTCTGATATGTCTATGCATTTATTTTAATTTCAGAAAATATAAAGTAATATCTGTGTTTCTCACCTGAATAAGAAAGCGGTAATTCTGACAGTTTCGCTCCAAACCAAGCCAGCGAAGAAGCTCATCCTCCCCTCCCTCAACTAACTGATAAAAGATGTGGAAGTTCCTTTCTCCATGATTTTGGTGGACCACCCTTGACTTCTCCAGTAAGTAGCTTAAGACGTGGCCACCAACTGCTGCTCCCTGAAAGAAAAAGCATTTATTTACATTTGTAATGAATGCTTCCTGCTCTTCTACTTCTGTTCAAATCTGACTTTACCTGATGGTCAAACTGTATGTCCATGTACTTTCCAAATCGACTCGAGTTGTCATTTTTCAGGGTTTTGGCATTTCCAAATGCCTGTAGATTTAAAACGTTTAGTGCCATCAACATTCTTTTACTTGATACTGTGCTACACTTTGAGAATGTGCATTCAGAATGTATAGCCATGTATTCAATGGCTCATTTCAGACAAAAGGTTTGAATTCTGACCTCCAGCACCGGATTGGAAAGAAGGAGCCGATCTCTCACATTGTCCAGGAGTCTAGTGCTGGGACAGCACACTGCATAGAACTGCAGGACTTTCTTAGAGGCCTCCGTCTTGCCAGCACCACTTTCACCAGAAATGAGGATGAAGTGGTTGCTGGTTTCACTAATCATTGTCCGGTAAACATTGTCAGCAAGTGCAAAGCTGAGAGGTCAGAAAAATAATGCTTAAACTACATGTAAAATAAACTATTTATCCACATCTATGTTCTTATCCATATCTGTATAAATAAGAAAAAAATGATGTAAATGCCAAGAATAAAACGTAAATGTTTATGTATACAGTGCCCATTCAAATGTCTGGGGTCAGTAAGATTTTTTTAATGTTTTGGAAAGAAGTCTCTTATGCTCACAAAGGCTGAATTTATTTGAACAATACAGAAAAAACAGTAATTTCATGAAATATCATTACAATTAAAAATAACTCTTCTATTTTAGAAAACAGCATTTATTTGAAATTGAATTATTTTGTGATATTTTAAATGTCTTTACTGTAAGTTTTGATCAATTTAATGCATCTTTGCTGAATAAAAGTAATTTTTTTTTTACTTTACTGACCCCAGACTTTTGTATATTTCCTGTGTATATATTGTGCAAACTTACATATGAGGAGGCAGCTCAAAAAAGTTGACTCCCATGTAAATGTCCATTTGTTTCTTGGTATAGATACCCAACTCTTTATATGGATTAACTGACACCAGGAGGGTCCCAATGTAGGTCTAATAAAAATAAGAAAGATAAGGACTTTTCAGAAAAAGTAAAAAGCCAGTATTTTCCCTCAACAGAGTATTGAGTTAAAATATGAACCATCACGGGTTAAAGATAGATCATAAGGAAATAAAACTGTCTCAGCAGGAGGTGTATCCTTGTAAGGTGCCCTTGATAACCTTTAACAGAAAACTTCTCTGTGCTGAATCATCAGCAAAGTGAGTTTCCAGTCGCTGCGACAAGGTAAATTAGATGTACAGAGAACATTTTCACTTAGTAGTCTACCTTTACCTGAGTTCAGCATGAGAGTCTACATTATTCTCTCCCCCATCCCAATAATGAAAGTAACAGTGATACTGGATATTTCACTGCCAGCCTTTTTTACAGTCTATTCTAAGAGGTCATATGAGTGGGTGTGGGACTCACATATATGAGGTTCTCATTAAACCGTTTTCTGAGGTTGTCCATAAATGCTGTCTCACTGGTGTAGGCATCCAGAAGAACAAAATCCTGAATGCCCACCCGGTCCCGAGCTGTCAAAGACCCCTCCATCTCCTGCAGGATCCGCTGGCAGCGCTCCTCTAAACTCTGTTAATCACAGACATGAAAAATAATGGGAGTTCATCATTTTTTCCAGAAACAGCATTAGAAGTTGCTTGAAACGAGTTCTTCGTATTTGAAAAATATACACCCATTTATTTTACTTACTTGTTTATTTATATTCTTCAAGATAATTACTACATAAACTCTTGTAACTGTATATGTTTAACAGTAATCGCTCACAAATGACCAACATCACCATCTTTCTTTCACTCTGCCTTTATTACATCACCCTACATCCAGTAATATGTCATTTCAGATGTGGCCTTGAACAAATCCTGTCAACAATATGCCATGAACCATCTGAGTGCAGCCTTACTTATCTAATCTAAAATGTTTTTCTGTCTGCAGAGTCTATCGAAAGGGACATTCATCTGAGAATGGCAGGGTCCACCCCGGTCTTGACAAACAGGAAAGATATTGTTTTTGTGTGCTGATAAATTCATATGTCCTATCAAATATAAAAGGCCCTATATATATATATATATTGTTGAAATATTTGCTGTAAAATATTTTAAAATGTATGGTTTTGGAAGTAAAAACTATTACCAATGACTGTGAAAATGTTATGGGATTTTTTTTTTTTACATTGTACAAATATTGCAAATATTAACAATATATTCAAAGACTAAATAATTTGGTTTACATTTTTTTTTAACCAAAGAAAAATAAGTTTTGTTAAAGAAAAATACACATTTTAGTTGCAGAAACACTGTGATTCTCAGTTTGACATACTATTCCTGAGTCATTCTACTCCTAAAGTGTTACATAAAAAACTAAGACACAGTTTATCTGCCAAGAGACACATCATCGTGAGCTGTATTTCACCATTAGTCCAGCTGGATCAACTTTATTCACTACAAGAGTAAATTTGCATCAACATCTGCATAATATTTTACACTGAAATATTTTGAAAGTTTATCTAAAGAATTCATATGAAAAAGATAGTTAACCCAAAGTAAAGTGGGAGCCCTTACCTTCAGTGCAGTGATTGTTTCTGTGTTCTGATGTGGGAATTGTGTGTGATCTTATCCAGTTTTGTAAAGAGCATCTGTGATTATTTCAAGTACAGCAGGAAACAATGTCATATCACACTCACCACATCCACCATGGGAAATCATTAATAAAAAGTTAGCTAAGGAAGCAGGGGTCTGTGTGTGTGTGTGTGTGTGTCAAGAAACATCTGTCTGAAACAGAAATCGTTATGGATTTATTGCCCTGCATCCTGAAAAGCTCAGCTCAGCATAGATTTGTCCTATCTTGGTTCCCTTAAACCTGAGGGCAAGTCTATTTCTATCCGAGATTACACGGTTCCTCTCCATTCCTGTCATGGGATGGAATTTAGGCCAAGGTCACGGACATACAAAAACTCTCAATAAATGAACTATTCCTGTCTGGTGCTACCGATGCTTGATTTAACTCTAAGAACAGATGGAACACACACTCTCCCTCTCTCTTTCTTCCTCACACACACAAACACAAAAATTACTAATAATATCTTATTTGAAGAAGCCTGCCATTTCAAACCACAAGAATGAGTTACAGTAAGTTTACAATTCCTCATAAAAATCATCCTTTTCTGAATTGTCCAGTTGTGATTACTTGTACCCAATAAAGGCTACTGTATCATATTTGATACAGAAATGACTAAGGCCCCTTAACTATCAACATGACCAAATCTTTGCTGAAAACCCTTCAGTCATCTGATTGATAGGTTATACCTTTTAGCAAGTAAAAAGCCTTTTACTATAATTATGAAAACGTCCCCCATTCAGGTCGTGGTAAACGTGTATTTTTGCTGTGAAATCTTCATCGTTGTTAAACGTAAGAATAACTTATTTTGTGAGTAATAAATCAAGATGAACACTTACTGGACAGAAGTAGCTAAAATATGAGTATCAAATATGATACATGAAGCTTTTGGAGAATTTTTACATTTCTAAATAGTCATTGTATTGCATTGCATTATATGTCCCCCCTCCCCACAATAAAACCTACAGAGCTTTGATCATAAAACTTAGCATTTAAATGTAATTTTACTAAGACATATTAATGGGAGATATGGAGTGACAACTTATACTTTCATGCATTTTAAGTAGTTTGCTACAGGGTTAAACAGTTATTGACAACATTAATAAGATAAAACGCACTAAGTTTGCTGTCAGTCAGTTGAATACCACAAAAGTGAAAGTGCAGAGACTAGGAAATGCTCTGAAAGATAAAGCTGGCATCACACTTGAGTCCTGCCTATCAGCTGGCAAAGAGCACTCAAACTAGAGCCAAGAGGGGATGCCAAGCCTCTGGCAGTCTGTTCTTCTCTCATTACACACAGCATGTCATGTAGAGTATTCGTTTAAAAGACAATCATGATCTTAACTTTAAACTCTAGGACATCTCTTGTTACAGATGAAACACTTTTTTTATTTAACTTTACCATTACTTGGTAGCAACATCTGAATATTTATATAAAAATACAAAAACTACAATATGATATATATATATAAAAATGAATATAATAATAATATATACACACAATCTTATATATGATGATACACTATTATTCCTTACTGTTATTGTGAGCTTGCTTGCAGATTTAGTTTTTCTTACAATCAAAATTGAATAGGTCTGAATTGAAAAAAAAAAAGATTAATTTCCATGATGACTTAGATTCCACTTTGGTGTCACGTGTAGTAGATACAGCCTGCTTATGTCTAGTGAAGTTCCCGATACTAAGCTGATTTTAACGGAGAAGGAAATCTATCCTGGCTCACTGACCATTACTGGAGGCCACGCTATTGTCCAAACTCCAGTATGTCACAGGATCCCGTGCTCGCTCACAATATGGCTTCAGACTTTGGAATAGAGCTGAGTAACATCGTTAGTCCCTGGCCCACATTCTTCTATAGACCAACTACAACAAGACTGAACAATATTTGCAGCTTAAAGTCGTAAATCTGAATTTATAATATTTTTATAATTTATTTAAAATTATTGTCATAATTCCTTAATTTTTAATATTTAAGTATTAGTGATAACTCAAGTTTTCGCAAACTTTTTTTTTCCAAAGGAATTAAAAAAAAAAAGTCTGTACAATCTCACCGTAAGTTTCTAGCCTATTTTGAGTCACATTTTAATAAAATTGTAAATCTAAAATGTTTTTTTTTATAAAGATGAATTAAAGAATACAAAAAATGGGAATGCTTTTTTGTCATTTGTGCTCTTAATTTAAAAGATAGAGTATGCGTCTTATTTTGTTCTGCTTTTTTCAGCTTTTAAAATTATCTGTGTGTTATAGTGTGTGTGTGTGTGTGTGTGTATATATATACATATATATGTATATATATATAAATCTTAGGCAAAATCTGACAAAAATTGAACACAGCTTATGAGTATTTCCATTTTAATACATTATTTCAGCTGCTTTCTCCACAGACAAATGCAGAAGTATATGAATTTTTTCTGAATTACCTCAGCATCCATTGGTTTTTCCAGAAGAGATGAATCCTAATCCTCCTAGTATTTGTCCAGGGCTCAAAATTTTAAAGGGCCTTCACTTCCCAGTTTGTTTGCCCTGGCATGACGGAAATTCAGACCAGCAGAAGACACGTCTAGGGTGATCCACTTAACATTCGGTCCTGTTCAATTCAACTCTCTTTTTCTTTCTCACTCTTCTTCTCTATCTCACATGTTTCTATCCCTTGTTCTCATGAATTTATTCAGTTTAAGCACCACTACTAAACTCGGCTCATGGTCTGCTCCAAGATGCTGAATGATTCATGGAGGGGCAGCAAGAGATCTCATTCAGCACCTCTCCTTAGCCGCTGCTCCACCATGTGTAACACAAGGCTGTGGAAACCTGAGCTAACACCCTGCTCCCTCCCCTCCTACCTGTCTTCTTCTGCACAAAATTACATGGTTGGGGTCTAGTTACTGATCTTTGATTAGGTGGATCTGTTTTCTGCTAGTTACTACCCACTCACCAGCACGAGGCTCGTGGCGCATAGCCCATTTCTGCCTCTATTTTATTTTTACAAACTGATGGATGTTTAATCCCTCTGACTGCTGGGATGGTCAGCTGAGGCTCTGATGGAACCTGAGTCAGTAGATGTTTACATCATTACTGTAAAGGTGTGTAAGTAGCCTAGCCTCTCTCAGGTAACGTATAGGTTCAGTTGGCCCACTTTCTTCACTCATGTAATTTTTTGTTTCAACTTTCATGTCTTGAGATATACATTTCCATTAATCAGCTGACTCAAAAGGAAATCATTTAATTGTCAATGTCTTTGCGTAAACAGTCTGGTTCGGGAACGAATCATTCTTTTGAACCGATTCTTTTCAGTGAACCGGTTGAACCAGTTGACCAAATCGAACTGAATCGTTTAAAACAGTTCGAACTGAGTGCACTGACACAAGGGCATGTGTGTATCGAGAATTTGAATGACGAATGTTGTCAGATTGCGATGACATAAAAAATAACTGATTAATGAACCGTTTTTTAACTGGTTCGCAGAAATGAACCATCTAAAAGAACGTTTGCGGTTTTCAGACATTAATCAGATTTCAATTCCATGTGTGATATGCACTTGAGGTACATCATATTTACTTACGAAGCCACAAGCTGCCCTTCCTTGTGAATTCCAAATCAACAAGATTCCTATCAAGTATGAAGCCTGACTTTCTATAATAATTTGTCCTTGATCTCTTCCACCCATATCATCACTTATCTTCTACTTTTTGTCTTAAGAAAAATTAATTTTAAAAAAAATTAGTAGTTTCTGTGTTAATGTAGCACCACCAAACACAGCTGCAAAACCAATTCCTGCCTGTTTCCAAACATGTTTCCTGATCATGTCTCATTGGGCAGGCCAATAGATAGTCCCGCCCCCCATCTCACATCATTGGTTGAACTAACCTTGCTGTGTTGGCACGATTGGTGCCATACACAGTGTTTGCTATTTTAAATTCATAATTTTTGTTGGAGTTTTACACAAACCTTGACTTTGCAGTTGACACGATTCCAAAGGTAAAACCATCCCACAATTTTTGTCTGGTTTCTAATAATTTAGCTCTTGACAAAGCCTAGCTTCAGATTAGTTAATTTCCTTTAAGATAATAAAGGAATAAATAAAAAAGAATAGATGCCGTGAAAAGACACACAAATAAATGGAACCGCTATAAAAATAAATTCTGAAATGTATGTCATAGTGTAAAATGATCCGTGGAATCCCAGCACAGCCACAGATCGGAAATTCCACAGCAGCACAAAATGGCCATGTTAATATTCATAGCCCTAATTACTGTCCCCGACTACACCTTTAACCTAATTTATATGTTAGTGGTGCAAGTCGATACAGTGGTGAAACAGATGCTCTTTTGTAACTAAACACAACACACTTCAGATAAAAAAGGAACTAAACTGACCGTGATGGTAGACCCTCAAAGATTACATGGTGTTACACAGTAACACAGTTTTAATAGACTATAATATTGGGGAAAAAAATATCCACCACGGCTTTAAGAACTGTACATTTGAATTTTACATTTGTAATTTAAAAGTGTAAATTGTAAACATGTGTAAATAATACAAATTATAGTGGTTTGTCAGTGTATGTATAATACACTGTCTAATATAATACACATACTAAACTCTCTCCAGAGCATAAGCGTTACTGTACACAGCTGGTAGATCTTACCTTAGAGTTCAGGCAGTACATATTTTGATGAGAGCAAGACAAAATTCGCGTCCTGTTTCAATTGAGAGTCCCGAGAGAGAATGGGGCAGTGCCAGTGGTGCAGAGAGGTGTAGCGCACTGTATGTGTGTTGGTGTCCAGCATTAGAAAAAAGACAAGGTCCAAGAAGAGTTGAAGTGGGACACTGCTTATTATGGCTGCATCACCTGGATTTATGGACATCCCACTATGAAACATGCTCTACATGGGCTGTCGTAGTGTCCTATTTATTTTTTTAATTTGAGACTGGCCTCATTCCCAAATGCTCAAGGCAGACTACACAGTGTTGTGATCTAAATATACAGTGTGATTTTTTTTATGTATTTAATTTTGTAAAAGTCAAATGAAGTAATTGAAAATAATTTTGAAAGTCATTTTAAACCCATTGCAATGTTAAGATTTGTCAAAATGTACATCAAAATTACTAACTTTACTTTTGGGCAATATTTGATGGTTGTTCTTAATAATATTATGTATTTCTCTATACTGTACTACTTATATCTGTCCAAAATTACATTTTAAAATCACATTCACATTTTTGTTGTGTTTAATATCTTTCATATTTTACAATAGTTTAAACCTCTTTAAAGGGATTAATGTTGTGAGATTTTAACCTATAGCCATAAAATGATCAAACAACACTTTTTAGTTTTTTAACTTTTAGCCAAAATATGTGGAATACAGTGATTGAATATGAATACAATTAATGAATGTATTTCACAACATGTAGTAGATGATTACAAGGTCAGCATGTAGATATAACAACATAGATGATTACAAGGACAACAGGGCAGCTGTGACCCATTTGCAATTTAACTGCACTATACGATACAACATATTTAACTGTAATGTGTAATATTTAACATTCACAGCGTTTCTGTTTTACAAAAAAAATGTTAATAATAAATAGCATTTTGTCATTTCAGAGAGCTGTCCAATCAACTGGCTTCTTTCCTGATGCTTTAAGTAGCATGTTAGTTTTAGAGAAGTGCCTACATCCAAAGAAGTCTAAATGTGCTGAGTACGGGGATGGATGTGAAGTCTCAAGGACATGATGACGTTTCTGGAAAAGAACAAAAACAGCCAGTCATATATTTCTTTAACTACTGTATCACGATGTATTTTAAAGGTGCAGTTTTTAGTTGCAATATTCACAGTAACCCTGATTATTCATATCACTAGCAACGGTGTCCAGTAACACTCTGGTGTTCAAAAACACTGGCCCTCAGGAGACAACTACTCCATCTAAAATAAAACCGTTTTAATGTCTTATTGAGTGCATGCGATTTTGAACATACTTGCCCCTCAAAAGGTCTGTGCACGGCCTTGCCCAATAGTTTGTATAAGTGTGTGTGTGTGTGTGTGTGTGTGTGTGTGTGTGTGTTTGCGTGAGTATCACGCATCCAAACATGAAACAGGGGGTCCAAGGCCTTTATGTTTGCAAGCACACGTACATATGTGAACGTGAACATGATCAACATGCTCCTGAACACTAATAGTTTCTATTACTTTCATTCTTTCCCATTCACTTTGAATGGCTGGACATTTTTGACCGGGAACACCACAAGTGCGACTTTGTGCCATTTTGTACAAAATAAAAGCATTTAAAAGCAAACTCCCTGATTAAACATTAAAGCACACTAGTGTGGTAAACAGTGCAAATTTTCATCAGTTTTTATTTAATATTGTGAAAATTATTCATAAATAATGCTTTTTTCACTCAAAAAATGAGGTGCCTACTCTCACATAAATGAGGCCTACGATTAATTAGAAGCAAATATAAATACAAAACCAGTCCTAAATGAAAGAAAAGAAGTTGATAAAAAGATTGAATCCAATATTTGTTGATAATATAGCATAATGAGTGATTTATAAGCATTTTTTGAGGCCGGGTCATTTTTGCCCTGGAACATCACAGGTGTAACCAGGTGAAAAATCTCCCCCAGAAAAGTATGAAAATGATCAAAAAATGTTTTAGAAGTAGTTATACCTTTTGTGAATAAAGTCACAAAATTTCAGTCCAATGCGATAACATTAACTAGTATTTTCGGGAAAAATACATTTCAGAGCAAAAAGGACCCGAACACCACATGAGGGTTAAGCAAAGAAATTATAGGAATAGCACTAGAAATACACTTAGATAGAGGACTGTTCATGAAATTACTGTATTAGGTATTATTATACACAATTAAAAAATAGGAAATGCAGGAAAAGTTTAAATATTCTTTTTTACAATAATTACCTAAAATAGTCAGATAAATGCAGTGCTTGTTGAACTCATTCAGACACTTAACCTACCTTTTGACATGTTCAAAGTAAGAAAAGCTGTGTATGCACTGCTGGCTGTTGTTTCTCAGACCCCTTCACAAATACTGCTGCCTCACTGTTATGCTGCCATGTCATGCAAATGCAGGTTTGCTCAACCATTTGCAAGACTGAAAGCGAAACTTTAACTCTAAACCATGTTTCCTAAACCATGGCTGTAACTGTTAACCAGAGACATGGCATGCTCTTGTGTCGATTACTACATTTCAAATCTGGTGGTATTTCCTTTGTGATTTCTTTTTTAGCTACAGCTATTATTTAAAAAAGAAAAATGAAAACATTAACATTCATAACATATTAAAGGGGTCATATGATGTTGCTAAAAAGAACATTATTTAGTGTATTTAGTGTAGTAAAATGTGTTTATGCGGTTTAAGGTTAAAAAAAAAACATAATTTTCGCTACCGCTCTCTAAAGATGCTTGGGATCCTACAGCTCATAACATTTCTCCCCCACTTTTCACTGGTAACATCACATATCTTGGTATCAATATTTCCCCCAAACTGTCAGAATTGTTTAATCTCAATTACACTCCCCTTTTAAAAAAGATTGAAGATGATCTCAAACGCTGGACAAACCTTCCACTATCACTTATGGGTCGCATTGTTACAGTTAAAATGAAAACTTTACCACAAATTAATTATTTGTTCTCAATGCGTCCAATAACACCCACAGATAAATGGTTTAAATCAATTGATTCATTCACTTCCCACTTCTACTGGAAAAACAAAACACCAAAAATATCATTGACAAAACTACAAGTGACAAAATTACAAGGTGGTCTAGAAGCCCCAAACTTCCAATTTTACTTTTTAGCAACTCAATTACAATATTTAGTTAAATGGATTCACAAAAACAACTATAGTAACTCATGGATAGAACTGGAACAAAGTCAATGTAAAAACACCTCAGTCGCAGATCTTGCTTTACTACCAACTTCAAGGTAATCAAGAAAATGAATGACTTCAAGAGCACTACAATTATGACAACTCTGACAGCTTGGTGGAAAGTGAATACAATTAATAATTCATCACTATCACCATGTTGATACACCCCAATCTGGCTCAACCCTGACTTTCAACTATACAACAAACCTATCTATTTTCAATCATGGCAACAAAAAGGAATAACACACCTCTATCATTTATTTCAAAATAACCAGCTTATATCATTTAACACACTAGGCCAGAAATATGGTCTTGGTGGAGAACAGTATCTCCAGTATCAACAAATAAAATCCATAATCAAATCCAAGATTAATGTTATAAATAACCCACTGCATTCCTCTCAGTTGATGGAAGAGATATTGAAACTCACCAATTCTAAAAAATGTATATCCAAACCCTTTAAACTTATATTAAATACCAATACAACAATAAATTTACCAATTGCTAAATGGGAAAATGACTTGGCTTTCTCACCCAACAGCGACTTCTGGAAAGAAATCTGTAGTAATATATTTTCTATAACTAGCAATACAAACCTACAACTAATACAGTACAACATAATTCACAGGACTCACATCACTCAAAGGAAAAAATTTTAAATGGGTCTAAGCGATACAGATATATGCTCACAATGCACACTGGGCAGCACCGATGACTATTTGCATGCCACATGGACCTGCCAACCTGTCTATTCATTTTGGATATTAGTGACCGATAAACTTTCCATCATTATGGGCTGTAGGATTCCTCTGTCTCCATCACTTTGTTGGGTAATACTACAGAAATTGATAATCTTCCGATTAAATACAAAAATCCACTCATCTCTCTAACAATCGCCAAAAAAATGATTTTGTTAAACTGGAAATCAAACAAATGTATACATATCAACTACTGGACTAACCTTCTTATAGAATATATTGCATTAGAAAAAATAACATACACAAACAAGAAAAATATATTTATATTTACAGACATCTGGAATCCATTTCTGACTTATCTTAATATACATCAGAAACCTGGCACCGGACCCGCGCACTTTCCCAACAACAATTTTACAAACATAGATAGAGAAGGGGAACAAGGGGAATGAATATAATATGTGTAGATATACAGTATGCATGTGGATATGTTTATGTATGTGTATATATGTGCACATGTACTGATGTATATTATTGATATAATGTATAGTTTTATTATTATATATTTTATCTCTATTATAATAATACCACCGAATATGGTTTATATGTACATATGCAATCTACACATTTGTTTTCTTTTTACTCCTCCCCTTTCATTCATTCACTTACTTACTTAATTATTTACTCATTTATTTATGTATTTACTATATGTATTTGAATATTAATAATTGAGAATTTTGGGGAAGGGCGGATGACAACACCGATAAGAAAGCACTAATAAGAAAATACTTAAGAAAATGTGTATACTAGATATTTTTTTTTCTTTTAACTATTATTTTTTATTTTATTATTATTAATATATATATATTTTTTTTCTCTTCCTGCCTGCTGGTCCCCAGTGGACAATCCCCGTCCTGTACTTTGTTTGGTGGAGTGCAATTATGGGTGGGAGAGATGAGGTGGGGCATGGGGCTAGTGTCCTCCCCGCCGTCTCTCTGAGATCTTTCTTTCCAGGGATCTCTCACCTTAGCTGATTCTGACTGCTCCTTGCTTTAATGCCTCACTAATAGCTAGAATACTGCCACCTATAAAATTCTTGGCTGTGTGTATGTAATGTATGTGTATATTGTGGTGTATAGATATATATTATCTATATTCTATTCCTATTCTAAAAAAAAAAAAAGGGTAGGTGGGCCGGGTCCCTGGCCTGGGCTGCACTACACGTCTCACCTTTTTAATGCATCACAAATTAGCTGAGACATATACACATCTATACATTAAAAAACATATGTAAATAAATAAATAACAGACATCTGAGACAAGCGTGGCATGCAGGTAGTGGCCATGGATGGCTGGTGTTTTGGGGGATGGGGGGAGAGCTTTGAGCCCTGTTGCCCCGCAGCATCTTTCCAAGGCACTCCCGCTGTGGTGTGACATGGGCTTGGGATTAAGCTATGATATGTTGTTGCGACGGAGGGATCAGGGACAACCCCTAATAATTTATTAAATATTATAATAATAATAATTTATTATTATTATTAATAATATCATTACTATTACTTGCATCTTTCACTGTCCTCCACCCTTTCCTAATCTTAATGAAATCCTTATTATTATTATTATTGTTGTTATAGTTATCTTTGTCATCATTATCGCTTACAATACTTGTTGTCTCCACTGGTCTTGTCATTATTATTTATGTATTTATTTAAAAAAAAAAATGTTTTTAAATTTTTTTTTATACTTGTTATATCTGTTATAAATCTTTTAGATACTCAATGATTTGTATGCTTCCTCCCACACACTTACATACAATGACACGTACACACACACATGCTCACAATCACAACAATACATATACAGGAGTTATCAGAATGATCTTGAAATGTTAGCTATCTGGATATATGTTCGTTTGTATATGTGATTCTGTATTTGGCACTTGTAAATATTGTCACATTCCTTACTTGCATAATAAAAATAATAAAACACATTCATTTTCCACATACTGTACATTATTGTTTCTCCTCTATGCCCGCCTTCTGAAACGCTCGATTTTTACAAAGCGCATCGGTCTGAAAAGCGAGGTGTGCTGTGATTGGCCAGCTATCCAGTGCGTTGTGATTGGCCGAATACCTCAAGCGTGTGACGGAAATGTTACGCTCCTTAACATACTGTGATGCCATGTCCTGCCAGAGCGAAGAGACAAAAACATTAAAACCCATTATAAACGAGGCATTTGTTGTATCCAGTGGGGACATAATAACGGATTTATGACTTACTGTCTTTTTACGCGTTGCATTGCGCCGCGTCAACATAAAACCATGTCTGCATTTGTGATCGAAGACACGACACAACAAGCACTACTTTACACTGCTCAAAACTCGCGTTTGAATCGTCAGTGCAAATTCTTTAAACATAAAAACTTACTTACAGTCTGTGAGTCAGAACAGCCGGCATTGTAGTCTACTCTTCCTGGATCTGGAAACAGTCCTCCATAAAATGCACTGACTGCACACATCTGAATTTTGGGTTGAACTGTTCTGGACAGTGTTGTAAAAACAACTTAACCATGATTTCTAGTCGTGTCCTCTTTCGGAAGACCAAACAAAGTATTTTTCTCTTTCACAACGAAACACAGCGTCACACACCGCCGCCTAGAGTGAGCAGAGGCGGGTTGGCTTGAGAACGGCGTGGCTGGCGGGCTTGCGGCAACCACATGTGACACCCCGGGCTGGACTCCGCTTCGTCACGGTGAAAGCCGATCCGGTGATCCAAAGCGCAAAGTTGATGTATTTCCTCAGCGACCAGCACGGATCATCTCCAGGCATAACGAAGCGGATATCGTCATCTTTTGGAAGACCAAACAAAGAAGTTTCGCTTTCACAACAAAACACACAGCGCCTCCAACATTCAACAGTTCACCGTGGACGAAGCGAGTCCAGCCCGTGGTCGTCACATGTGGTTGCCACACCGCAAAAAAAATAAAAAAAACAAAAAAAAAATAATGTTTGTTCCTAACCTTACACCACATAAACACACTTTCATTTACCAAATACAACCCCCACAAATAAAATGTTCTTTTTTTAGCAGCATCATCTGCCCCTTTAAGCTCGTTGAAGGCAATGTATTCTCAATTAGTGTTCTACATGTTTTGGACATGGCTTTTACATCCATATGTGCTAAAAAACAGAACATTTTCAAACTCCATATTTTCCCTCAAGACCATTAAACCTGTTCATTTTTCACTACTATCAAAACCTGCCAATTCATTTAAATCTTAACAGTTGATGTTGTTACCAGTGTTGGGGAAAGTTATTTTTAAAAGTAATGCATTACAGTTTTGCGTTACTCCATAAAAAAGTAACTATTACCAAGTTACTTGTTTACTTTTTATGGAAAGTAATGTGTTACGTTACTTTTGCGTTACTTTTTACAATCTGGACAGGGCTTGCTTGTTTGTTTTTAAACTAAAAAAGTTCTATTTTTGGCTAATATAAAAGTCTTTTCACACCAAAAAGTGAAGTGAATAAGCTTCACGTGGCTGCGCATAGCGTGGTAAAGTAATTTTACGTCCCCCTCCCCGCCCTATTGTTCTTTAATGAAATAAACCAGTGTTCATACTCCTAGGAAAGAGGCGCGACCAATTCATCACATCCTTCCAGCAGTACACACACACGACAGCCCATGTGTGTTCTGAACTGTCATATTGTTGTTGCTTATTAGTACCGGTTTGAACTGGACTCATCAGAAGGTCAGAAGCAAAGACAATTGGTTTAAGAGAATGGGATTAAGATACCTAGGGTATTGGTGTGTAACATATTTAATTATTGTAGGTTTGCGTCATATTCTGAGTTTCGTTATTTTTATTCATTTTGAGGAATACTGTGAGATGAGTGAGATTAATTAATTCATATTCATATTTATTTTAGAACTACAGTAACTACAGGAATTTCTCTCAACATGGGGACAGTAAGCTTAAATCAATAAATTGGGTGGGAAAAAAAGTTCCTTGCGATTACTTATTTGAAATAAAAGTACTCTCGTCTCTTCTCTTCGTAATTACACAGTAAAATGCTTACCTGTTACTACGTTGAAAAAAAGTAATCTGATTACATAACTCATGTTACTTACATCTGAATCTGTAGGGATCAGTAAGATTTTTTTAAATTAGAAGAATACTTTTATTCAATAAGGACACATTGCGAAAAAATCACAGTAAAGACATTTATAATGTTACAAAATGTATATTTCAAATAAACGCTGTTTTTTAAACATTCTATTCATCATAGAATCTTAAAAATGTATCACAGTTTCCACAAAAATATGAAGAAGCACAACAGTTTTCATCATGTTTCTTGAGCAGCAAATCAGAATATATGAATGATTTCTGAAGGATCATGTTTTTTTTTATCTTATTTGATTCATTCCCTTACAGAGTGACATTATATACTGAATTCCTCCCGATGAAATCCAGAGGGATATCTATAATCCTGTTAGGAGTAATTCAGATGACTGTTTATTCAACTATTACGTTTTTCAATATGCAATTATATTATACATTTTACTGAGATAGTTGTTTGTTGTTGTAACTGACTGAAGCAATGTATATTAGGTTAAATATAACATAAACATGCCTTTATAATATTCTCTCACAATGAGAATTATTAAAGTCTACAGTATCCTTAATTATCTTATGACATGTTGCTGTCCTTATAATGAGTCTTGATAATAATGAATTATAAATGAATCAATCTTCTGTGCTAATAGGTGTTCTGGGCCTTGGGTGCTGTGTTTGAAGTGTTACTGGCTATGGTGGTCATGCCCACATTAGGCTGGAAATGGCTGCTAGCTTTCTCCACCCTTCCTCTTGTTGTCTTTGCTGCCTCCTGCTGTGTATGTATGGCTGTAACAATGTTTAAACTGTTACTAGACACAAGGCTCGTGTCCAGGTGCCTTAATATACTGCTGTTTCTATTGTTTGGTTGTGAATTGTGTGTATTTGTCATGTAGTGGTTACCAGAGAGTGCTAGATTTGATGTACTGAGAGGCAGAGAAGACAAGGCCCTAGACACTTTGAAATATATAGCAGCAGCTAATGGGAGCTCTGTGCCTACTGGAAGACTTATAGCCAACACACAGGTATGTGGGGCTAACAGTCCTACATCTTTTCTCAAAATCTCCTACTCACACATTATTGAAGAATTTCAAATGTAGGGGTTTTATGTTTATTTTGTAAAGTAGAGTTGCCATTGATTTGTGTTTATGTGTTTTAGATTGAGCGTGGGAGAATTAGAGATCTTTTTATTCCAAAATACCGCAAAACAACACTTTTGGTCTGGGTTATCTGGCATGCAGATTGTTAAAAATGTCAAATCCTTCCATATAAAACTTTCTTTTTTTTTAAATGTAAAACTAAAAAATCACCTATGTTTGTTTTACACACACAGGTTTTGTAATGCTTTTTCATATTATGGTCTTGTCCTGCTGGCCACTGAACTCTTCCAAGCTGGATCTGCGTGTAGTGGTGAGTGGTTTGTAAAGTACTTTTTGTGACCAAGCTCATCATAAAATGTGTGCACACTTGATTTTAACACACTTTTGTGTTTAACTGGGACTACGAGCACAAATCTAAACTACACAAGGAAGTTTGGGGTTGGTAAGATTTTGTATGTTTTTGAAAAAAGTCTCTTATACTCACCAATGCTGAATTTGTTTGATGGAAAATACAGTAAAAACAGTAATATTGTGAAATATTATTACAATTTGAAATAACTGCTTTCTATTTTAATATATTTAGTAATATATTATAATAAATTAGTATATGTAATTTATTCCTGTGATTTTTTAAAGCTGAATTTTCAGCATCATTACCATTTACAGTTTTTTGTGTCACATGATCCTTCAGAAATCATTCTAATATGCTGATTTGCTGCTCAAAAAAACATTCATTATTAAAGTAGAAAACTTGCTTAATATGTGTGGAAACTGTGGTATAATACAGTATAATATATATATATAGTATAATATATTATATATATATATATTTATATATAGAATGAATAGCAAATTAAAACAGTCTTTACTGTCACTTTTGATTACTGACCCCAAATTTTTGAAGAGTATATCTTTAATTTCTCCTACATTTTAAACAGGTTAAGCACAATGTGTTGTGAATTGTAGTAAAAATGTGTCTAATTCCAGCTACTGATAACTCAAATATGGAAGCTCAGTGCAGTTTGGAGTGCAATTATCTGACTTTTCATGATTATGTGGACCTTCTGTGGACCACCTTAGCAGAATTTCCAGGTGACATGAAGTCTTTCTCTCCTCTCCTCTCTCATGTTGCTGTTTTTAGTTAACCAACCTAAATGCAAACATTGTTATATGAGCTACATATAAACTAATAGACAACTGTGTGATTTGTGTCTTGATGTCAGAACAGGTATTCTGGTCACCCTGTGGATGATTGATCGAATTGGCCGGGAGAAAAGTAATGTCAATTTGTTTTTTATTGTTCTCTGTGTCTATTTTGCCACTGTATGCCTGTACACAAAGGTAAATTCATAAAGTCATCAAAAAAAAACCTGTACAGATTCTAATAAGGATGCAAAAATCAACTTTGTAATTGCAAAAGTAAGAAAAAGAAGTGCCTAAATATTTTTAAGCCACAGTAAATGACATAACATGTTTATCTTTTACTTTACAATTTCCAGGACAGTTCTCACAGTCTTTATTTTCATTGCTCGAGCCTGTATAACTGGGGGCTGGCAGGTTGCATATGTTTATACACCTGAGTTGAGGCTTTCTTGCAAAGCAGCTTATTGTGCTTCAGTCAATCCCAGTGGAATTTTCATTTAAAATGCGATTTTCCTTTTTTCTTGTCTTGGCCTCCTCAGGTTTTCCCCACAGCAACCAGAGCTATTGGTATTGGTACAGGCAGCGGGATGGCTCGTGTTGGAACTCTCATCACACCATTTATTGCTCAGGTAAAGCATTCCTCCGGTTTCATAAGAAGATTAAGGTGTATTGATGCTTTCCTGTATGTGTGTTTGTGTCTGTATCCCTTCAGGTCCTTCTGAAGTCATCGGTTTACCTGACTCTCTCTGTGTATTTAATATGTTGCTTGCTGGGCACAGTGGCATCCTTGGTATTGCCCATGGAAACAACAGGGCGGAGCCTCCAGGAATCAACGCAAAGCACCATGGAACAAAAAAACACGGAAAGGCCACATGGCTCTGAGACAGCCGAGTCCTCCAGCAACACGTGTCCTTAACAGCACGTGGAAAACTGAATCTGAGAGATCTTCGGATTAATAGTGGAGAAGGCCATAGTGTATAATCATGCCATACCTGTATATACCGAATGTTATGTAAATGCATTCTAAAGTACATTTTTAAATAAATAGTTAATTTCTTTGTATATATTATGCACATAAAATATTGTAATTAATTTTACATTAAGCTGTTTATGATGCCAAGAACTTGTCAAACTATTTTGTTGGGTCTTTCAGTTACACAAGTATCGATTTCTCTCCTTTTTTGATGTTTTTCCAGTGAACTCTACATGCACGCATACTGTCAGTGTTTTTCTCCTAAAATCTCAGTGCTACACAAGCGTCTGGTATAGTACTGGCCCGACAGCAAACTATGGTAGTATCAAACGCTTTCTGACATATTTCTAATAACTGTCAATCACAACTAATTACTATATAACTATAGTAAACAGTATTGACTTATATTAAAACAAAGTTTTAACGAGTTCGAGAAGCTCTAAATATGTTAAGCATAAAAGTGGATTGTATCAATCTGTCTGTCGGTGTGTGGTGCCCAGGCGCTTGTGTTGGCAAACACTGGGGCAGTGTGCGCGGTGTCTGTACATTAATTGTAAACCTGAAAGGCATTTCTCACAAACATATAAACAACAAGTGCCATAGAACGCTGCAGTTGTGACAGCAGTCATAAATCACGATTTGCTACTTGCTGATTGACTGCAGGGGGAGGGACATTCTTGCTCTAGAGAGAATTTGATTGGACAAATGTTTGTAGTGCAAGATGAGTCATCAATATTTTGTATTTAATTTTTCTAGGTAGAGACAAAATGAGCATACTATAGAATAAGCCCACATTAATTGGAACGAATTTAAAATGTGTATATCAGCTACATTTAAAAATTGTCAACAACAGCTAACACACGTGTGCCTGGGTAACACACGTTTGTTTGTTTGTTTGTTTAGTTTTCTCCTAGAGTATTTAACCAGGGGTTGAATTTGCATTACAAAACACACACACTCAGCTCCATTTTTGGTTGCTGAACCATACAAATTTGTCGTCGTCACAGGGAGGAAGGAAAAATCTAGCGATCAAGCTACATCATAAGGGCTCAAGTAGTATGTGGATGATTGGGTGTTGAGTCTGCATAGGATGCACTGTTGTCAGGGAGAAGTGCAAGTCACCTTCACGCGGTTGGCCCACAAGCCCATATCTAACGCAGACGATCACAGAACTACACCAACCACGGACGGCGGTCCCGAAACAAGGTCCATAATGTCTGTGGCCACTAAATCAACGGTCCAGCCGGGAAGATAGAGCACAGACCGTGTTTATTGGCATCGCTGGCGTGAATGAGGATTTACCGAATCGCTGAGTTGGATGACAAAGGCGATGATGGTTTTATCGCTTCACTAAATTAGATTTAATGCGCCTCTGAATGCATTAACCCCGTCACTGGCGGGTGCTGAACGGGATATCTCGGCGTGTCCTATTCGGACCGGAGCGCCTGTGAGGTTTCCCTGAACGCTTTGCAGCGTTTGCAGCCATGGCTCTGGTGACTCTGCAGCGCTCCCCTACACCCAGCGCCGCATCCTCAGCCAGCACTAACGCGGGGGAGGTGAGTGGAGGCTGACCGGCGGGGGAAATGCTGGGGATGCATGTGTAAATAACGCTTAAACAGCTAATATTAACCGGGCCTGTGGCTCGGGGATAGTTTCTCCTTTCTAATGACGTGCGAATCTGATACTATAAGAAGTCACCGAGTTCAGCCTGCTGTGTAGACGAGCGCACGCTGAAGTTTTCACATTAACGATGAGGAGGCTGTTTTTTCAGGCAGTGTGTATGAGAGAGCGCGAGTGATGATGGGGATTAACTCGACTTGCCCAAACAAAACAAAACATGCCAGTGCTGAATTGTTGTTGAAATGTTCAAATATATTTGTGTATGTGGTTGAAATATGTGATAATTATTTTCCTTTAGTGGATGTAGGTGCATGGTGCAATTATTATTTCACTGTTTATCCTACCTACCCTACATTCAATAACAGTATCTTATTTGTGTGTGCTGAGGATAAAGTGGTCATAAATCGACTGCCTTGTATATTTAACGCAGTATCAATTTAGCCATACCACAAATATGCTTACACCGGGTTCTTAGTAATATGATAGCCTACTTGACCAATTGAGCGTTTGGCAGTTCTCACTATGTACGATTCGTGAACGAACCTCATTATTTGTACAACGAGTCGAATCTCTTCAAAGAATCGGTTGAACTGATTCATAAAAGCTGCCTTAAATTGATTACGAAACGGACTGAATCTGTCAGAATGGTTATCGAGGAAACGCCTCATTAAACCGAGAAATCTCTGTTCGGGCATGTGCTCACTGATAATGAGCTGAAAGTTATGTAAAATTAAGTGCATCTATATTATGAATGATATAGCTAAAAGTTAGGTTACTTTATTTATGGAGTTAGTTGAAATGTGAAAAATTAAACATATTGGAATGTTTACGGTTTTATGAGGGGTTTATTATCAGCACACATGCGATACTGAGTGGGTTAGATAACATTTCGTTAAACTCATGCAAAAACGTTTTTAAACAAAAGGGGTAAATTATTTTTCATACTGTTTATTATGAATGCAAATTCTATGTATTTTCTAAATGACTTTGTTAGCTAAATCATGACTTCACCTGACTGAACTGGGGCACATCAAATTACAATAAACATCCTTAAATGCCGTGCTTGTCAGGGACCACGATTCCATGACCTAATACAGTGGTTCTCAAACCTGTCCTGGAGTAGCTACCCCCAGCCCTGCACATTTTGTATGTCTCCCTCATCTATCACACCTGATTCAATTCTTCAGCTCATTAAAAGAAGCTCCAGGACCTGAAGTGGGTGTCAGATATCGGGAGACATACAAAATGTGCAGTGTTGGGGGTACTTCATGGAGAGGTTTGAGAACCACTGACCTAATAGAATAGCTGAATTTATTTTTTTTAACCGGTTCTTTGAAACGAACTGATCGAAAGAACCGAGTCTTCCCTTCACTACTCTCAGTACACTCACTGCAATGATGTCATTGAATAGATACTCTGCCTGGTGACCAATCATGGGACCCAGAATATTGTCATGTCTACCCCACCCCCCCCCCCCCCCCCCCCCAGCAAACACCAGCAGATTTTGCTATTCAGGCTTCTAGAGACAGCCCCCCCCCCACTTATGAGCTAGCCTACTATAACATAAGCCCACAGTAATGTTCATCCCTGAGGCTTTCATTTTTTAATGTGCCCTAAATCTATCCAAAGTATTTTTGTTTTGCTTAAGCATAAAATGTTTCTGCTTACTATTTAAAGAATTCCGTTTTGGGCTTACATTTCTGAATCTGTCTCATCAAACAGTCTGGTGTTAATGGCTTTGTATCTCTAAACCATAATTAGAGACATCCAGAATTGATTGATATATGCAAAGTAATTTCATACAGTATAGAGTTTCTACCAGGGCCCTTTGTAATTCCACTTCTGCTGTTTTATTTGTCAGGATTTAGGCAGTGATGATGATCGAAAGGCAAACCTAAGGTCAGTGCTATTTTTATTCATCTTATTTAATCCATTCATCCTTTTTTAACTATGATAAAAATCTTAATTTTGGAGTGTCTTCATAACTGTGTGTGTGGCCTATTTCAGCCTGAGTGAAAGTTTCTTCATGGTAAAAGGGGCAGCTCTGTTTTTACAGCAAGGCAGCAGTGCACAAGGGCCCAGAACACCCACCCATCATAAAAATGCAGGTAATCCACTACAAGGTCATAACCATGATCAATTTGGTGTGTGTGAAGAATTTGAAGAAATTAAATAATTAAGTATTCAAGGAAATAAAGTATTTTGCATCACTAGATATTACTGTCAGTTGTTTAAAATTTCTGTCGTAAAACAGTTGTCAAATATTAAATGTTTGGCTGCTTTCATCTTCACACTTTTTCACAGTTAAAAGTGAAGATTTTGCTTTCTGTGAACAGCTAAGCCTCTCTTTTTAAATTGATTAGCCATCTCAGTCATTTAGTCATTGATCAATGCTGTTAGAACGTTGAGGGGAAAACACCTTGAAAATGTCTTTTTGTCATGGTAACAACAAACAGAACAGTGTGTAATGGAGTGCAGCAGAAGAGCATCAAGAATATCAAATATTGGTGTGAGCAATTTGGCCATTTCTAATTATTGGGGGGAAACTTCCCCACCTCAGTGTCTCTGGTGGTTACTGCCCTGAACCGAAACAATAAAAGTGGATTTTCCATTAACAATTGCTACACTGTTATGTTATTGTTGATGAAAATAGTAGTTTATTGTCCATAAAATAATCCGATTTTTGTTCTTTAATTGTCGTTGTTGTTAAAGGGGATCTACCACAGCATCTACAAGTAATGATAAACACCCTCCGTGCTGAGGATAGAATTAAACTTGTAAGTTAAGTACATTGTGTCTAGTACAATGTAGGAATGGCTACTGCTCACAATGTGCATACACCAATGTACACTGTCTCCATCAACAGGTTGTTAGGTTAGAAAGCAGTTGGACAGACCATGTGCGGTACATGATGGTTGTCTACACAAATGGGCGTCAGGACACTGAAGAAAACATACTGCTTGGGATGGATTTTACAGATAAGGACAGGTAGGAATCCGATTGTTCTAACTTACAGCCTGTATGCATTCATTGTATTCTTTATGCCACACTTATTGGTAGACACAAATGTATGTTTGTTTGTTTGTTTGTTTGTTTGTTTGTTTGTTGTAGTAAAAGTTGCTCTATTGGGATGACTCTTCCACTTTGGAGTGATACCAAAATTCACTTGGATGGAGATGGGTAAATATCTTAATTCACTTCCTGTAAGGCAAAGGTTAAATCCTACTTTCGGGCTTTAGGTGTCTTGTCTTTAATTAGTTTTCCTGACCCATTTTTACTTTGTTTCAGTAAATGTTTTTTTCTTTTTCTTTTTTCAGTTAATTGATTGCTTACACATGCCATACATTAGAAATACACTGGATTTGTTATCTGTCAGCCTGTCTATGTTTGGTCACATTTAAAATCACTTTATATGTGTGTACAGAGAATGA
Source organism: Sinocyclocheilus anophthalmus (assembly GCA_018155175.1). Classification (NCBI taxonomy): domain Eukaryota; kingdom Metazoa; phylum Chordata; class Actinopteri; order Cypriniformes; family Cyprinidae; genus Sinocyclocheilus; species Sinocyclocheilus anophthalmus. The sequence goes on from JADLZN010001923.1 coordinate 235,670, forward strand.
CCTCTACAGGTTCAGTACGAAATAACATGTTATGATCTCCGTTCATGTGACCTGGGGGCTATTGACAGACACATTATTTAGAGAGAATTTTCCACTGGTTTGTGGTGTAAAGTTGTTCCACTGACCAGCCCGGGAAAGCAACATCGTCCTGCTGCCTGCTTATGCATTTCTGTTTAATCACAAATTATGTCATAGCTCATAATTTTTACATGCCTGAACTCCTCTCTCTCACCCCCAGAGGTTTCAGTGTGAGCACAGCAGGAAGACTATATGTTTTTAAGCCTGTGTCAGTCCAGGCCATGTGGTACGCTAACTATTACATATCCTCTTATGGTGCATTTATAATGTGCTTTTTTTCTGGTGATATTTAAATAGTGTGTTCTCACACACTTCATAAATAGTTTATGTTTGATTTGATGTATATTGCAGGTCTGCCCTCCAGGTGTTGCACAAAGCATGTGAGGTATCCCGCAGATACAACTATTTCCCAGGAGGGATGGCCCTTACATGGGTTGGCTATTATGAGAGCTGCATGTCCTCAGAGCAGAGTTGTATCAATGAGTGGAATGCTGTGACAGATCTGGAGAACACACGGCCTGACTCACCAGTCATGTTTTCTGATCAGTGAGTTCATATGTCAGCAGATAGTAAAAGTACTGATAAACTGATTATAGTGAAATAAGATTGAGTACTCTGATATGGTACTAAAATTTTATTTTGGGGGCTTATTATGGGACTGAAACCCTAAATTATTTTGTTTATATTAACATTGTTTTTCATGTCATGCACAGGCCAACAGAGAGAGAGAGAACAGAGTGTTTAATCAAAGCCAAACTCCGAAACATAATGATGTTTCAGGACCTGGAAAATATTACTTCTAAGGAGGTATATGTAATGAGGCTTTTGCGCCATGGTTTACATGAATGCATCAGCCATGGCAGGAGTATTAAACTGAATCCTTTCACTTCTGTAGATCCGAAATGAACTGGAACAACATATGAGCTGCAACCTGAGGGAGTATAAAGAGTTTATTGACAATGAGATGCTGCTTATCCTGGGCCAGATGGACAAGGCTACACTCATATTTGATCATCTGTACCTGGTAAAGCTTCCTTCAAGATTTCTCTGCCATCCATGTTTGATTCTTGTTTGCTTACCTAAAAAGAGATGCACATAGTGTTAGTTCACTGATAGGGCTGGGGGGAAAACCTGCATGCTTGCACTAATGCATTGCCCAGCTTTCTCAAACGATTTTGGATTAATCCACAAAAAATTAATCCTTCTGGTTATTGAAAACAGCAAAACATTACAGATAAGTTCACAAATGGTAAGAAGGGCCAATTTGCAGCATTTGCACTATGTAAAAAAAAACACGCGCGGGAGTCTGCAGATAAGATTAACTGTAAAGATCAAAAAGGCTGGCTAACAATTTTTTTTCATTATTTTACTTAATTTTATATTTTATTTAAAAACATTTTTAATGCAGTATTTAATGACCTAAATCATAATTGTAGTACACTTGCTCTAAACATGATCATTCTTAGTCGCATCCACTGAAAACAAGATCCCATTAAGTTTACAACAAAATTACATGGTTATCGACAGGAGCTTTAAGACTCTGAAACAAATAAAGCTATGGTTGTTGTACATCTCATTAATTGCAGGGCTCAGAATGGAATGCATCCAACTTGGAGGAGCTTCAAGACTCTGGGTTAGTGCTGTTATACATCGACCGACTGTGCATTGAGTTAAAATTATATGTGTATTTAACACAAATCAGCAGTCTAACATCTGTTTATGTTTATGCAGGGTTGGGTATATCCTCAATGTCACAAAAGAGATTGACAACTTTTTCCCAGGTACCTTTTGTTATTGTAATGTCCGAGTTTATGATGATGAGACTACAGATCTGCTGGCACACTGGAACGAAACCTACAACTTCATAGTTAAAGCCAAGTGAGTTACTTTTCATGTTTAGAAAGATACTAGAAATGTGTGTTGTTGTTCCTGTCATGTGCTGTTTCACTCAGTAAAGCTGTTTGTACCCTTATGTTTTGACAAAAGATTTTTGACATGGGTGCCTTGTATGTCTTTCATATAGGAAAAACAACTCTAAATGCCTTGTACATTGCAAGATGGGAGTGAGTCGCTCAGCATCCACCGTCATTGCTTATGCTATGAAGGAGTATGGATGGTCGCTTGAGAAGGCTTACAGTTTTGTCAAACAGAAGAGGAATATAGCACAACCCAATCCAGCTTTTATGAAACAACTTGCTGAGTACGAGGGGATTTTAGATGCCAGGTGGGAAATACCAAGATAATTAGACACGTTCTTTTTGACATCATATAAAGCATTCTTTTTGACATCATATATAGCATTCTTCTTCCATTTGCATTCACATTTATATTTATTCATTTAGCATACACAGTTTATTCAGAGCATCTTACTTTTTCATTTGTACATTTCTTAATCATTGTGAATGTCACTGTGAATAATGTGAAAAGACCAGCTTTAAACAAGCAGGAATTTCTTTGCTGGTCCAGGCTGGTTTATGCTGGTTTGGTGCTAGCGAAGCTGGTCCACTAGCATGGTCTTTCTAGTGAAAATTAACTGAACAACAAAGACTTGGTGGGGACATAAACATAAAAAACTCAACTGTTTCTTGTGACCACATAGTCTAAAGCAGGGGGTGTCCTGCAGAGTTTAGCTCCAACTTGCCTCAAAACACCTGCCTGGTATTTTCCACTATGCCTAGTAAGAGCTTGATTAGCTGCTTCAGGTGTGTTTAATTAGGGTTGAAGTTAAACTAGGGTGACCATATGGGCCATTTTTCCCGGACGCGTCCTGGCCAGGATTTCTATATTGCTTTGATTCAAAGTACCTCGAGAGTGTTTTCGAAAACCTAAGGAACCAATGTCATACACCGATCGGTCTGCACACACAAACAAAGCCAAACCCTAGATATTTTAGGCAATATAGAAATCCTGGCCAGGATGCGTCCGGGAAAAATGGCACGTATGGTCACCCTAAGTTAAATGTTGCTGGACACTGGCCCTCCAAGACCAAGTTTGGACAGCCCTGGTCTAAAGGGACCAAACCTATCTTTTTTGCAGTTTTCTTTGACTGTATTTTCTTTTTTTCACACTTTTTTCAAGAGGTGACTGCTACCTTTGTTTCCTGTCATTTGTAGCAAGCAGAGACACAACAAACTCTGGCAACCTGATGGTGACGAGTATTCGCTTGAGGGCCTCCAGGCTTCAGCTGCCAGTGGTGACCAGACTCCTCAATTTTCGTCACTGCACCCCGATCAAGAACAGACCGCTTGGGGCCATGGTGGAGCAAGTGCTTCCCCCTGCTGTGGAGAAGAGCCGACAGACCATCTCAATTACAACTACTACTTCCGGCGACTATCAGACACCGCTCTGGACAGTGAACCCTCCACGCCAGTTCGAGGTCCTCCACTTTTAGGCATGGAACGAGTCTTTATTGAGATTGAGGATGTAGAGAGGGATGCATTGTTGGATGATGAAGGTTTCCCCATGGCTCACCTGGCCCTTCCCGGGGAGGGCACAGCAGCCCAGACCTGTGGCCGACTGGAGCCTATAGAGGACATGCGCTTGAGGCTGGAGTTTAGCACGGTGGAGGAGGAGGATGAGGAGGAAGCACAAAAGGAGGAGGCGGAGATGGCCGCCTTAGCTCGTGGCGAGGAGACGCCGAGGGAAGACGAGAGCCTGGCTAACTCAAACCGCTTTAACAACGAGAACGCCAACAACAGCAACAGGCTGGCTGGGAAACGCAGCTGCCCTTCTGGCTTTGACGTGAGTATAACGTCTTAGCTGTAGCGGCAGCTCTCCTGGCTTGTATGCAAGCTTATAGCTCAAAGAGCTCTTTTCTGTGAATCCATCCTAAACGCTTTACTTTCTCTAAAGCATCCCGTACTCTTACACCTTTAAAAAACCTAACCATGCATTCTCCCTGCCTGTGTGTATTCATCGGTTTAGGACAGTGCTAGCATTGGAAACCCCTACAAAGTGAAGCCCTCATATCAGTCGTGCCGAGACTGCCTGCGCCTGCCCAGTGGCCGCCGCTGCGAACGTCGCACCCATCGCCTTAACCTGCCACGTCACACTGGCCTGCCCAGTTTGTCCATCCAGGCCCCCAGAGGACACAAATTCAGTCCCGTCTCCGCCAATAAGGTGCCTCATCCTGCCCCTCTGCATCACATGAGCAACGGGCACTGCCAGTGCATTCGTTGCTTCGGTCGAGCCAACTCGGACACTTACAACAAGCAACTGAGCTGCGAAGACCTTTCTCAGGATTTGCGTCATTTCTTGGAGACTGAGGACAAAATGGAAGGGGAGGACGAGGGGAGCAAGGAATGCTCCAGTAGTCCTACGACAGAGCTCACTCTCCTGAGGCTCAGTCTGGGTGGTGAGAGGCCTACGGCGGAGCTCAGTCAGGGGGCCCCACTGGAGACGCAGCTGGTGCGCCATAGACTGGAGCAACTGTCCGGTCCTCAGTCAGAACAGATGGACATAGAGGACACTGCCTCAGAGGACATGGAAGTGGATGATGGGAACGTCCCCAACTTGCACCCTGGTTCCAGTGAACTCCAGCAAACGCTCGCACTGGGCTCGGCCCTGACACGCAGCTCCAGCAGCGACAGTCTGCAGAGAATTCGCAGAGGCCAGCCGAGCTTGGTACGCCAGCGAGCTCGAGAGATCGAGACCCGTGTGCGGCTCACCGGATTGACCATGTCCTCCCAACTCAAAAGGTCTAATTCGCTGGCCAAGCTAGGTGACTTGGCCATCTCCACAGAGGACCTCATGCTTTCCACCACAGTCTCCATTGACTATGACGACCAAGAGCCTGCTCTTTGCGTGCAATCCTCTTCCTCCCCCAAACTCTCTTTAACTCCAACTGTGTTGCAGAGTTTGAAAAGCTGACTCCAAGATGTCAGAACTGCTTTCTCAGTGAATGGGACCGATCCAGTCCTACAGCCATCGAGAGCAACCATGGAGGCCGATGCTACAAGACACCTCATGAGAACAATCATCCCAGGCTTGGACATCCTTCCAGCAGCCCTTACATAACTGCACTGCATCTTCCTGTTGCTGTCTGTGCTTTAAATAAACTAAGATATATATATATATATATATATATATATTAAAGCAGCTCTGGCTTGGACCTTCATTAATGGCTTTGTTGATACTGCTTTTATTTGTCTTGCTAAAGGAAGCCCTACCTGTTAAGGTTTTAATATACATGTGGCCCATCTATAGGTGGCATAATCAGACCTTTTTAAATTAGCAATGATTTTCCTCAAATATTTTGTTCAAATATTTGTTTGATCTCCATAATTTAAACTCTTTAACTTTAAAACCCCATTTTTGTGCCCTTTGGTTGATATTCCAACAACATAAATGACATTTTGCCTCCCAGTTTGTTCATCAGCAAATTTATGTGCTACTGCAAATGAACCAATCGTGCAGTTGTGATGATTTGATAGCAAAAAGTGACCATTTGTCTGATTTAGATAATCGTTACGAACCATAAAGGTGCACATAAATGTGAAAATTAGAAAGGTGTTATGGAGTAACTAATCAAACCACTTGTTATGTCCTAATGATAATAGAAATTTTAATTCCATAGAAATTACTGGTTGGACCAAATAAGGTGGTCGACGAGTATTTATAAGCTATTTAAAAACTGAATCAGATTCAGATGTAGATATTGATATGTCCATGATAACATTTGATCTATGGCTTTATTAAAACATGATCAAAATCTCACCCTATACCATATGCTTTATAAAAAAACAAATCCATACCTAATTGGCTATTACAATTTAACACTAGTCATAAATATTTAATTGGTGACTTTTTTGTTAACTTGAAACTTGCCTTCAGAAGCTGTATAGTTCCACAAACGTTTGTGAGGAAATTTTTATTCCACCCTGATTGACATTACTTGAATGACATCAACAAAGCCACATAATTATTGTCTATTTCCAGAGAAAAATGCAACATGAATGTGGTTGGCTAATTGTCTTACAACTCTAATTTGCTTCTCATCTGGTGTTTATCAGGTCAACTACATCTGAAATGTGCTACTAGAGTAGCTACTGTTATGTAATTTAGCTTAAGCTGTTTATTGTACAAATTGTAGCCTGTGATGTGCAAAAGGCTTTAGCAGCAACACATTAGTACAATACAGTCTTCAAGTTGATCAGAGGATGTTTAAATGTGTCACTCTCGTCCTTTAAAAGGTCCTTTTAAAGTGTCTCCTAAATGAAATTACATCATGGCATCTGATGATGACAGTCATGTACGTTGAGTATTAACAGGCATGAACAGTTTGTTATGATATTGTGGACATAAGGACCTGCTTGAGCTTGTCAATTTAATACCATGATGGTGTATAATATTTGTAAAAGAACACACAAATTTTGATTAGTGCTCCAAGATAACTAGTAAGTTGCAAGTATTGGTTAAACTTGACCTTAATTATTTTTTCATATATATGTGTGTGTGTGTGCGAGTGTGTGTGTAATTTAATAGTTAATGATATTGGTCTTTGTGTTGCCTACTAAGCTTTTTTTTCTGTTGTTGTTTTGTTTCTTTGGAAAAAAAAATATATGCAAAGTGGCCTGTGCAATAAGTGTAAACAATAATGTGAAAACTAACTAGTTTTCCTTAAGAAGAATGAAAATCTGAGAGAAAAGCACCTCGAGTGAGATTTGAAAGAAAGTGTTTTTTCCCATATGGTATGCATGGGCTCAGTCACTGCTGTACGAAACTATTATGTTCTTACTTACTTTCTTACTAACCTACTCCATATTGCTTTTGCAAATTCCAAATGATTTGGAACTTAATATTGGCTTTTTATTTATTTAATTATTTATTTATTTCCCCATGTTTACAAAATATATATAATGAGGGCATTCCCATTTCTAACTGTATAGTTGTTGTTGTTTTTTGGGGGGGGTGTATTTCTGCAAATCAAAATTATTACAATTGCCAAAAAAAGATGGCCTCCCAAAGAGAGTAAAGTTGTAGTTTTGCTTTCCGCTCATGGCTCGTCATACCTCCTCCCAGCTGCTGCTGTTTTGAGTACAAGACATTTTGTTTCTTCAGACATGCAAGTGCCTTACCTGTTGCCATTTGCAATCAGTTGTCTAACGGTTCTTTGGTAAAAACCGCTCTTTGTTTCGCAGAGGTTTTGTCTCCACCTGTTTGCGGTCTTTATAGAGCAAAGCATATTTTGAAAAAAAAAAATCATATTTCGTGGCTTATTCAAGTCTGTTTATCTTTAATTTTGATACTACATTTCATATTTGAATAGAGGAGACCAAAGTCATTTATTTATTGTCATGTTTTGGCATGTTTGAACACACTAACCTAACAATAAAATCAATTCAAGAAACTGTAAGATTGCCTTTAGCCCTAACTAAACAGCTCTTAAAAGTGACTTGGAACATACATCATCTATACACTGTACTTCATTTTGACCATTTTAAGTTGTGCTGCACTTTGTTTTATAATGTAATGTACAGTTAATTATAGAAATAAATTGTTTATTGTCTGCATCAGAAATGGACTAGTATTGCATTTTTTCTAGCCACAAGTGGCTTGGAGAGAGAGAGAGAACTGTGTTGATAATTATTATAATAAATGCACTACACATCACAATTCACTTCTTAGTATGGAGACATTTTCTACAAAATGAGTTTTTTCAGTAAATGACATGTAAATTAAGAAAAAGTGTTGCTTTTCCTGACCTTTGAGTGCTGCACAGAAGGAACTCTTATTGAATTAGGCAAATGTGATTCTGACATCACAAGAACCAGACACAGGAGCAGCCCAGAGACTGAAGCTGGAGACAGTTAAACAGACTAAAGTAGTCCAATCCAAAGACGTATCTGCATCACTGGTGAGGATTTTACATGAACACGGTGAGATTGTGAGCTGTATTTGTTTAGCACGTGCTACATCTGTATTTGCCAGTAATGTGATTTTTGCTGTATTGTAAATCTCTCATGGCAAAAAGCATCTGCTAAAGACATACATATAAATGTAAATGTATTTGTGAATTAGTTGTCTCAGGAAGATCTATTTTTAAAGTCATCTTGAAAAAATATTCGCACCTTTAAATTTTTACAAAGAAAAAAAAATTAAATGTGGAACGCTACTTAAACGGATCACTGAACTTTAAAACATGTTTGACTGCATTTAGTTAAGATTGTTTTGCATACAGTAGATAATAAAAAGAGCGGCTGCTGATAGTTGTCATTTGAATAACAGGTTAGCAATTGCAAGTCTCTTATAGCTCAAATACAACCAGTGCGACAACCAGTTTAGCTTAATTATTCATCTGCTATTACTGTATGTGAAATTGTGGACATTGTATATTTGAGCATAAAACTTTTTGCTCAATCTGCAAATTCACTCAACTCTTTTGGGTAGGGAGCTAAATTGAGAGAGTCTCTTTTTATGGATGGCCCTTCCCCGCTGCTTGGGATATTGCAAGCTGAGGTCGTCAAACTCAAAATAACCCATTAGATTTACTGTGCAGTGCCTGTGCAATGACATAACCATAATATAAGTTTGCCATTCATGCAGCAGCCCAGCCAGTTGAGCTTTACCTCTACAGCTGACATTCTCAGACAGAGTAAAGAGTCAAAACAGAGCACTGGACCCTTAAAATATCCCATCATGCTGAGAGGCACAAATGAGAGGACATTTACTGATAACATAGAGCCATATTCATTCATGTTTACACAGAGAAGCCCACATTCACAAGCTGTGTCATGTATCTCAAAATATTCTGACTAGTATACTGTACTTAATATAGGCCTTCTTGATGAAATGACTTTATCCTATTTGACCTTTTATGCTTAAGTAAAACACTGTGCTTTTTTAGTTTTGATATCAGCATGAGGGCAGAGGACAAAGGACATGCTTACACCTTATCATATGCTTATATTTGGGAGGCTATTTTAGACTATTCTTCCCACAAGACCCACATTGTGACACTACAGTCAGCTGAGCATTATGGGATGCTTCTTTCTTTCAAACCACTGTGCAATGGAAGTTTCAGAAGGTCACTGATAAAGCCATGACCGTTATAGCCAGAGGTCACAGAGTTCATATGACCCTGCGATGGAACCAGATTGGTCGGTGTGTCTATTTTGTGCCAACAGGTCACTTTCTGAAAAAAATGCATTGCTTTTATGTAGTATATCAAAGTCAGGATAACTAAATTTTCAACAATAAATAAATGAGAAGTTATGAATAAATATGACATTGTTACTAAAAATAAATCAGTAGATCTAAACTCCTTGAAAATGATCCTGTGCTGCTGTTCTGTAAGCCAGTCTGTAATTCAATCCACATATTTTAATGCAAGTTTTAGGATCTTATACACACAATACACACACACACACACACACCACACACACACAACACACACCTACCATTCATCAAAGTTGGGGTCTTCTTTTTTTTTTTATAAAATAATGTACTACTAATATACATTATAATGAATATATTACCAATATCTATATAATAAGTATGATATATATATATATCAAATTAGAAACGTATAAATGTAATATACGTTTTTGGGGGCGGTGTTGTTGATCAAATAATGCAAGCATTAGAGACTTCTTCGCAAAACTAAAGAGCTTACTGACACCAAACTTTTGGACCAGTCGTGTAAATACTTTTGGTATTTTTATATTCCTAATTCATTTTAATATACGCAATTTTAATATATTAATTTGAATTCATTTTAATATATTAAAATAAATGATCAACTAAATTTCCAGCTTGGATGGAAACATAGCCACAGTGGCCAGGAGGTCTGGCGTGTTGTAGTCAAGAGCCATAGGATATGTTTGGAGTCCGTGGGTTTTCCCCTTTCATGTCAAATGTGACCTTCGCACCTGGTAACTGATCTACTCTGCCAGTTGTCCGGTTCCCATTTTGGTTCTGTGACTCAGTAGCCACATTGAGAGTCATTTAATTTTAGGCAATGCAACATTCCAGTAAGGAGTGATGTGAGAGGAACAAGAGAGAGCTTGAAATGGGAGGAGGCTCACTACAGATCTGTCTGTTCATAAACTCATGGGTGGGGATATGTGTTCTTCACAGGGGTGATGGGACAGAAACAGGACAAGGAGCTAGGAAAAGAAGACGTCCTGACTGGCACCGTTAGTGACTATGAGATCTTAAACCGAAGCTAGGAGGAAGCACATTCCAACAACTCAGAAGAAACAGACCAGAATTTTGTTCACTTGGACACCTCCATACTAGAGCCCCATCAGGAACCAACAAGAACTAATGACAAGACCACTGAGCCCTCTTTAAACCAGAGAGGAAAAAAGATCAGACAGAGTTATGACACGGATGTTTCACAGAATGCCAGGACACCAAATCCTCAACTGAGCCTGGCAAGAGATCCATGTGCCTCAGAATTCAAAACAGTCACAAGCGACGCAACGGCCACAGATATATCTACTGCTGTGGACCAGCGACGACCTGACAAAACTCACCTCAAGGATAGTCCAAACATGTTAGAAGGCTCTTGTCAAGGGGACTCAACAGATGATGGCGTGAGCATTGAGACACAGACGCTGTCTCACAGACAGAATGGGATGTTAGACACAAAGGCAATGACAAAGATGAGTGGTGATGTTGAAATAAAGAGGAAATTTTCTTTGGAATCAGAGAATGCTAATTTACTTGAAAGACAGCCATTCCAGGAAATAGGAGTTTCAGAGGACAAATATAAACATGAAATGCAGAGCCTAAATAGTGACAAAAATAGGAGAAGTTGTGAAAAAGTTTGCAAAGAAAGTGCTGGAACTGTCCGACATGAAGAAAGTCCTGATGTGGACAGATTTGAGTATTTGGACAGAGTTGATTCTTTATGTCCAGAGACTGTGACTACATGTCCGTCAATCATTGGAGTCCACTCAAATTCAAGTCGCCCGTGGCTTCAGAATGCCAATAAGCAGGATAATTTACAGGGAGATAAAAATATCAATAGAGGTTTGTCACAATGTGTTTTTCAAGAACCTAATGATGCCTCACAGATACCAAAAGCAACGCCCAAAGAAAACTTCAGAATAGACCAAAGAAACCCAACTTCCCGTACACCATTGCTGGGAAAAGAAGAGACCGGATGGGGTAGAACTGAAGGTAAGGACAAAATCTTGCATATTCCCTTTGATGAACCTTGTTTATTAAGATCTAGAGTGACAACATTCGACTCTTTCGACTCTGTTACTGAACCCACAAATCTAGACACAGCTCTATTCCCATTGAGGATTGAGGAGGACTTCAAACAAAAGGTGTTAAGCCCATTCCATCCAGATTTAAGCCAAAACAGTACTTTGTTTAACACTGAGAAGCAAAATGATGACAAAGGGGCATTCACTGTCATGGAAAAACACTCAACGGCCATGTCATCTGAGAGTTTAACTGCATCCAGTGCTAAAAACGTCCCTGTTAGCAATGCGCCTCACCCAGTCAAAAAGGGAGTGTGGGGAGCAGAAGCACCACGTGTGAAAAGAGACACTGAATCTGCTTGGCGAAAAGCTGTTCGGTCGAAATCCACAGAAAGCAGAAAAGACTATGATGGTCATCTTAATGGAAGACATAATACTTCTTCTTTACTTGAATTATCAGGTGAAAATGGTCAATTTCAGGTGCATCAGGCCAAAAGAGTCTGTAACCCAAAGATCTACAAACTGAATGACATAAACACAGAAACAAAGGCTAAAGATAATTTTTCCAGCGGTAAATATGTAGATCAAATGCTTGTAAACTCCTTTTCTCACTCAGATTTTGATGCCGGTGATGCCGAAAGAGTCACACAGGTGGCTTCTTTGCAGCGGGAAAAAGAGCCTCTCTATTTCACAGCTGTGATCACACCACCACTTCAGATTCATACATTTCCTGATCAGGAGGCGAGGAAGTCATCTGACGTCTCTCATTTGTACGTTCCTCACGCTGAAATACAGAGCATGATCTCTGACATCCTACCCGCAGATGCTCAGACAGAGAAAAAGGCCAAAATCAAAGGACCACCACCACCTGTTCCGAAGAAACCAAAGAATCCCTTTAAAAAAGCTGCTGGCCGCAAGGAATCTGCTTCTCATTCCACAGACGAGCCAAGCAAATATTCGGACCTATTGCTCAGAAATATTAAAATGGGCAGAAGGCAGGAGGCACTGGAGTCTGTTGAGGACTTTAATATGCATCCATCATGTCTTGATATGTCACCTTATTATATTGAGTCCCCATTCTACATGTGCATGTCCTTAGAGCCTGAGGCTGCTGATATTCCAAGATATTATTTAGCCCCATATGATGAAATTGTTGCACCTGACTGCGATAATTTGCTAGGAACTCTCGATGATGAAGAACTAAAAGAAATGGATATGTCTCAGCTGAGACCACTGCTAAAAAAAAAAGCAAAAATAAAGGGCCCACCACCACCTGTGCCGAAGAAGCCTCAAAATCCATTTGCTAAAACAGACACAGAGAAGAGCCAAGCAAGCAAAGACTCTGATTTGGAAAACGTGGCTCAGCCTTTGGAATATGGTAGATGTGACTCTGAAAGCTACATGATGGACATTGAGGATGAAGAAGACCCTGAAACCACCGCTGTCCCAACTAGATATCCTTACACCGCCTGTCGAATTCCAAGCAGTGATTCTTCTGCTTCAGAGGAAAACGAACTGTCCAGATACAAACCTGTCTCTGAACTCATCAGAGACAGCAACAAAATCCAGGAGAAAGTGATACATCACAGCAAGACAAACATAATGGAAGCCAGGCCAGCTGTGACTGTGGGAAGCCAGAGTCTAAAAGTATCGCAGATGAAGAGAGCCTTTGATGTACAAACATCTTCCCATAAAACGGAAAGAAGATCCTCGCCGAAGAAAGGTAAGACAGGTTTTCAAGCTGATTGCATTCCTTGTTTTCACACAGTTTCTATAACAACTGACAGTGTTAATAGAGAATCTTGATCAGATTTCATATTTTTTATCACACATTATAAATGGCACTTTATAAATTAAAACATACAGCTGCTGCCGTTACATTTTAGAAAGGAGGTCCCTCAGAAGTTTGAAAAGCCCTACACCACACTGAAACAGAAAAATAAAGACTCCAAATTAGATTTTAGGGCTCATTGCACTTTATAACATAATCCAACATGAGCATGACTTCATCCTTTTTCACTCTTAACATAATAACCAGAGTCCTGTAACATTATCAGCTCAGTTGAAGGCAAAGCACAACGTGTTTAAATGCACAAGATGGAAAAGCTGCTTGGGATCAAGGCAGTGTTTGCAATGGAGAGATGCTCAAGGGTCTTTCCATTTATAAAATGACCTTACCAATTAAACCGCAGTAGCCGGTCAGCCAGTATGGTACAATTTGTACCATTACTTCTCATTCACACACAGAGCTGATGTCCATGTAGGAGGACATGAGGAGGAGGGGAGGGGAGGGGAGAGGAGAACCAGGGCGTTTTCTCCCGTTCATTCAGAATAAAGGAGAGGAGGGAAGCTATTGTGGCTAGCCGAGAGTCACCAGCACAACTGAATCTGTGAGAAAATAAATTAATGCTTTGAATTTGACGCTCTGAGAGACGTAGTACTGATAAAGGTAAGCGTTTTGCGTTTGGTCATATTAATGCAAGGCAGGTCAGTGGTGCAATAGCCTCTACTGGAATGCTAGCTCGATTTTAGCAAGCATCACTGATTTAAAACAAGCTCTGGAAACAGCTAGTACCTAATCGAAAAAACACTTGCGCTCGTGCATGGTCATTTGCTGGCGATTCGGCTCATTTAGCGTCATTTTCTGACATGTGAGACTACATCCAGCCTTTGATTATCATGCATATGGCGAGATAAGCAGAAATAGTGAGATATTAATTGAAAGTTGACCATGATGACCTGTGCCGGGTAGATAGCACGCCTCCACTTCAAAGCGGCACGTCGCATTTCGCCAGCGCATGCAAAGAAAAACACACACGGCTCCAAACAAGCTGCATTACTGATGCTTTTTCAGCTGTTTTCATTCATTTGTTCGGTTAGCGGTTAGCTCATTTTCTCACACCAGCAGAAGCCTGCCCATCCATCGATTATGTCATGTTTATTCATTCTTCTCACTCTTGCACTGTATGAGAATATCTTGTCTTTCTCTTCATCTTTCTCTCATCCGTACATATTTTCTCTCTTATTCTTAATCTTAATTGATTTTGTACATGGGGGGGGTGTGTGTGTGTGTGTGTGTGTGTGTTTCGCCGGGATGCTCATCATCAAAAACGCACAAACGCAGCTCGGCCATTAGAAAGCAAACACACTCACACACACCGCCATACATCTGACCTATTTCCAAAAGCACATCCATGACTTTATAGTGATGACTACATTTTATTCTCACAAACACAGCTGTTTGGATTCGTTTTTGTGTATTATTAGTGTTATTAATGGTGGTAGCTCTTATTTATTAAGGCACCGCCATCAATCAGGGTCCTCCTACCAGATCTCAGCCAATGCTTCAGGTAATGCACATAACGCATAAATAAAGGCGACTCAGTGATTATTAATGTATGATTATGAATGTCGATGTGTTTATCAGTATATAATATAATACTGGTTAGGAAAAAGCACGCTGGCTGTGTCTTAAAATCTACCTAACAAGACAGCATTTTTTGGCATCACACTGTATGTGTGCATCATTTTTGGCCATCTGTGATGCGTGCTTATTAGCTTATTAAAAAATGCTGTCATTTTGGCAGCTCATTAGGTTTTGATCTTCTAGGAATTTACTGTTTGAACTGTATCTTACTTTAATCATGGTTGATAAACTCTACAAATGTGTTCATGAAAGAGAATGTTTACTTTTATAGTCTAATGGTGCATGAAATTTCATACACTGTAACAAATTTTGTCAAGTGAGCTAAAATATATGCTTCGTAACATGTATAAAAAAACAAAAAAAAAAAAAAATTAAACTGTGACGTATGTTTTAATATGACTGAACTCATTTTGACATATTATTAACCCCATGCACTTTAAAGGTTCCTTACATAACAAATGGTCATACCCACTTAGAACTAAAAAAAAAAAATAATAGTTTATTAGTCAAATATAGGATTTTTAATTTTTTATCAAATATTTTTAATCAATAAGTGACTAATTACATATTACTGGAATTTATTACTTATTACTTATTCATTAATTTAAACAGTCATCAGAGCATGGTTTTTCATATCGAGATGAATGTTTCTACACAGTGGCTCAATGAAATTGACACACAAAACTGCATTTGACTTCTCCTCTTGTCTTTTATGGAGACGTGTATATACAGAGTGAAATGGAAAACTGATTCCCAGTGCTCTCTAGCTGACTGCTCATCTTACCCTAATATGATACACTGTCAATATTAAGTCTGAAAGCAAAAGAAAATGCATTCGCTCATCTGCCATTAAGAATGTGTTATACTGCAAAATATAATTTTCAGGTATTTAAATATTAAATAAATAAAGTACCATTGTAAATATATTTTTAAAAAAAAGAAATCATTACAACAAGCAAGAAAAAGCATTTCTCTTCTCTTGTGTTTTCAGAAATGATCAGACGAGTGGTACGACAGAGTAAATTCCGTCATGTGTTTGGTCAGGCGGTGAAGAATGACCAGTGCTATGATGACATTAGGGTTTCGCGGGTTACCTGGGACAGTGCCTTTTGTGCAGTAAACCCCAAATTTGTTGCTATTATTGTTGAGGCTAGTGGTGGTGGAGCTTTCCTCGTTTTGCCTCTGCAAAAGGTAAGGGATAACCGCATATGAATGAAATGCTCACGCAGCAATTATACAAAATGAGACATCAATTCATGCTCTCCGTTTCCTGTTTGCAGACAGGTCGTATTGACAAGGCCTACCCCACTGTTTGTGGTCACACGGGCCCTGTGCTGGACATTGACTGGTGCCCGCACAATGATCACGTCATTGCCAGCGGCTCTGAAGATTGTACAGTAATGGTACGTTCAGCTCCTTCACTACATCCTCTCATAGAGACCCTGCTTGGGTCCAATAGAATGATTATTATGAAAATATTTGCATTTTTGCCACACAGGTGTGGCAGATCCCTGAGAACGGCCTCACCGCACCTCTTTCTGAGCCAGTCGTGGTGTTAGAGGGTCACTCCAAGAGGGTGGGCATCGTGACGTGGCATCCAACAGCCCGCAACGTTCTACTAAGTGCAGGTATGAGATTTTAAAAGCAAGTGCACTATATAAAAACCCTTACGTTTATCATCTTGAACATCAAAAACATGTTATGTTGCGTGACTGAATGATCAAAAACCAATTTTGTCTTCCCTCCTCTGTCAGGATGCGATAATCTCATCGTCATTTGGAACGTGGGCACAGGAGAAGCTCTGATCAACCTGGAGGACATGCATCCTGACGTGATCTTCAGCGTCTGCTGGAGTCGCAACGGCAGCCTTATTTGTACAGCGTGCAAGGATAAGAAAGTGCGTGTTATCGACCCACGCAAGGGGAAGATCATTGCGGTAAGTGAAAACATTTGGAATTACACTGAAGACTCTTTATTTTCACAGTTCTTTGTGTTTCACTGACATTGATGATCACAGGAGAAGGATAAGGCCCATGAGGGGGCACGGCCCATGAGAGCCATATTTCTGGCTGATGGAAACATCTTCACCACCGGTTTCAGTCGTATGAGTGAGCGGCAGCTGGCTTTATGGAATCCAGTAAGCCAAAATAAATGTTTGAAAAATTACGCTTTTTTAGCCACTTGTTAAATATTTTGATTTGCGTCTCTTTAAGAAAAACATGGAGGAGCCGATATCAGTGCACGAAATGGACACCAGCAATGGAGTGTTGCTTCCCTTCTATGACCCTGACACTAATGTGGTCTACCTGTGTGGAAAGGTGAGCAAGTTTTATGTGATCCAGAAAGTATGAGTTGAGCTATATTGTAATAAACATATTAACATTAACATGTTGACTTAATTAAATTATATGAATTATATACTTTTTCTGAGACAATTGTCTGATATGTACCACTTGTACTTCTATTTTTATAAAACAACTACAGTTTCAGTTTCATTTTTAGCACCAAGTTTGCAGAGGCACCCTTGGTTTAGGACCACTGGCTTAGCATCAATAGTGTGATGTCATACAACTTGATTACGTGTGTTTGGTGTATTTTAATGAGGTAATAATTTGTAAAAAAACAACAACAAAAAACTCGAAACCTTTTTTCTGCTCCAGGTGACAGTAGTATCCGTTACTTTCGAGATCACAGACGAGGCGCCGTATGTGCACTACCTCAACACGTTTTCCAGCAAGGAGCCCCAGAGAGGCATGGGCTACATGCCTAAAAGAGGCCTAGACGTCAACAAGTGCGAGATAGCCAGGTATGCACTATTTGCACAGGTATTTCTTTAAATGGTATTTCTAAAAATAGAAAACAGGCCCAAGGTTTTCAGAAAGTGTGTGTGGCTTTAGATTCATCCCAATTATCAGAAGTGTTTGACGTGCTTATGGCCATGTCAGAATGTAGATATTTTCGAGAAACTAAACTGACTTCAGGCCAGCATTGTTGTGATTATGGTTCTCAGCAGTGTCATGTGATTGATGCTTCATTCCTGCTGCTAGATTGATTCTATTTCTCCAGTAGGGGGAGGTTTTAACCTGTCATTGACTATAAAATCTTATGTGATGACAATGTGGCACTGATCATGCTGTGGCTCCTAAATGTCATGGAAATGTTATTTGACAACTAATGATCACTGTTAGGATCATTCGTTTTAGGATCCATTCTGTCATAAGGGTGTACATTCTGTGTTTAATCATTGTTGGAAATTGCCTATTATAAATAAAATTTACCCAAGTAGGTGGGTGAAGAAAGCTTCTTGTACATAACTGTTTTAGGCCTGTCGCAATCATCAATATATCGACTTATCGCGCAATATATGTACATGATCTCAATCATTTTGGGTGACGCAATATATCGCCCATTATATTTACTTAAAAATTTATGTCACCATGTTTTGTACATTCCCCTTGCTCCTGTGTTTTTTGCAGCTTCTCGTACATAACTTGGTGTAGTCATGAGGTGCTAGTTCAACTTTAAAAAATGCTTCTACAAAAAAAGATATCTGCAGATATGATCTTGTTTTAGGGATCTGTGCCTTTGTGCATAAGGACATCTGACTGCTAAGTAGTGATTGTGTTTTTCAGCAATAGTGTGCACCCTTAATTTACAGAGAAAAGAAGGTCCGGGAAAAATTCTGTAGATGGAAAAATCTCTATACAAGTTCTTTGTGCATTTTTTTTCTACTTGTTATTTTGCACTTTTTTGTTAGAAAATGTTTATTTACTATTTATTCATGTTTTTTTTTAAGGTATCTAATATTTTGATACTTAAATTCCATGATCTAAATATTCTTAAAAATTCTTTAAAAGTTTGTTGTCATTTGGAAGTGTGTAGGCCTTCTTGCATTATTATGCTGTTACATTATGATTATATATTCAGTGGCATAAAATGGTCTTTAAAATGACAATAATATCGCTTATCGCAATTATTTCTGGGGCAATATATCGCACAACAAAAGTTGTTATCGTGACAGGCCTCCATAACTGTTTTCTTTTTTAATATATTTTAAAATGTTATTTTTTTCCTGTGATGGCAAAGCTTAATTTTCAACATATACAGAATTGCTCCCAGGTCTTCAGTGTCACTGATCCTTATAAAGCTCTATCTAATTGCAATTCGGGTGATCCATAAACAGATTTTCAAATGGCTTATCACAAACATTTTTGCCGCTTAATATTTTAGAAACTTTTTAGGATTCTTTGATTAATAGAAGTTCAAAAGAACAGCATTTATTTGAAAAAAAGAAATATTTTCAATAAACATTGTACATTGAAAAAGGAAAAACATTGTAAAAGCTTTTTAGATTAAGATTGTGCTTATTACCATTAACACCAATAACATGCCTGTTGTTTCTCGCAGGTTTTATAAACTTCATGAGAGAAAGTGTGAGCCAATTATCATGACCGTTCCTAGAAAGGTACTTTTCACTGTTTTGTGTTTGTTGCTTATTTAATCATTCTGTATGAATTTGTTATTCTTCAGTATATTCCAAAAAAATCAGTTATTAAAACAATGATTGTTAATAACGATGTTCAGTTGATGTTTAGTTTTTACTGGCAAAGCTCAATCAAAAGTGTGATTTTATGGTCATTAATTGATTAAGAAAAGGGGAAGCACTTAGTTTCAATTAACGTTAAAGCAGCAGATGTTTTCAGAGAAACAAACAGCATGAATCCAAAATACTCATTACGGTATTTCCTGTCTCTTGGTTTTTTGGCAGTCAGACCTCTTTCAGGACGACCTCTATCCAGATACAGCAGGTCCAGACCCGGCGCTTGAGACCGAGGAGTGGTTTGAAGGCAAGAATGGCGAACCGATCCTTATCTCGCTCAAACACGGTTATGTTCCGGGCAAGAACCGCGACCTCAAAGTAGTCAAGAAAAATGTGCTGGATAACAAGGCACCCAAGAAAGTGGAGGAGCCAGCACCTCCCCAGAAACCTGCCTCTCCTCAGCTAACCAGAGTAAGTATGATGCTTCATTGACTCGTTAATAATTGGTGCTAAAGCATCATTTTCTTATTTCTTGATTCTGCTTTGCAGAAGAATGAAGTGAAGTTAGAGGAGCTGCTGCGAGAAGTCAAGTCCCTTAGAGATCTGGTCACGCTGCAGGACAGGAGAATTGCCAAACTGGAAGAGCAAGTGGCTAAAGTGGCCATCTAAGACACTGGTGGTGGTCTGAGCCATAGCGTCAGTATGGAGAGAGAGAGAGAGAGAGCGAGAGAGATTCAGTTGGGCGGGGGGGTCAGTCACTGCCAAAATTTCTCAATTTGACTCGATCATTCCGCTTGGTGTTTCTCACAAGGACAACTTCACGCAACATTCCAAGATGGACTTTTACTTTTTGTAAAGTCTCCCCCAAGCATTCGCATAGCAGAAGCAAAATTGTGGAAATGAGTGGTCATTGATTTTAACTGATGTTTTACATTTTGTTACAAATGTTCTTATTTCTTCTGTTATTGTAACATTGTTTCCATGAGTATTCTGATATTAAGCGGTATGTTACAGAGTGTCGTTGTATATACACATCAATATTCCTCTTTCCTTTTTTGTTGTGCTGCCAAATTTGAGGTGAATCAGACACCTCTCCTTCTATTTCTACTTTTATATGTTTTTCCCAGTTTTAGATAGTGGCTTATTGAAAATCAAGACATACTATTCAAAGTGGGACATCTGCAGGAAAGACAGAACTGTGTGGATGGGATTTTAAAGTGATTGTAAAGGCAGCTAATCATAGATGATAAGGATATGATTTAGTGAAATCTAAGAAATGCTTGTAACCATTCAAATTCAGCATTTAGGATTCATCTGGATTAATTTAGAAAATCAGTCCAAATAATGTCCCTTGTGATGACCGTGATCACTGGAGTATTAATCACATAGTCATTTCCTCCATTGCCTGCTTTGGGATCATCATAATTGATTATAAAGCATCCAACAACAGGGTTTTTCAACATATAATACAATCAGTTATAAAATATCCAGAAGCAATATCTTCATGTTGCAGAATGAATGTGAACGTAAACCTAAATCTGTTAAGACTTTGGCAAGTATTGTTGGCAATGCATTTCACATGCATATTCTTCATAAATCAAAAACCTACCGCTCTAACCTGATAGTAATTATGAAATTACTGTTGCACCTCAGGAAATCAATCACTCTGAAGTCAGAAATATTGGATGCTCAACACTTGCCATTTGCATGAGGTTTTTGCCACAGAAATAGTACCTTAGTTTGATTAGAAAATGGCTTCTTCTTTTTTTGCTGTCATTATCCATGTTCTCCAGTTTTCCCCTGCTTTTAAATTATTCTCATGTTACAGAATACTGGGCTGACACATGCTCTGATAAGTGAACTTGGCTTTAAAGGCAGTGGCTACCTGCGAGCTCTTCTGATGTAAATGTACTGTAAATGTATTGGTGCCTCTATGTGTGTTTCTGGTTTTAGACAGACCTCCTCAGTTGACCACTGCTGGAGGACAACATCCATAAAAATCTGAGCACTTATCTGTGTCCTAAACAGTCTTGTGCATGCATTCCAAACTTCACCTAAAATAAAAAAAAGTTGACTCTACAATAAATCTTTTCATTCATAATTCTTCATGAAGTCTGCTGTAATTTTCTTGTTTGGAAAACCGTTTACAATGATGCCATGAAACTGAGCAGACAAAATGCTGTTATGTTTACCAATATAAAAAGTTAATATTAAAGGGTTCGTTCACCACAAAATGAAAATTCGGTCATTAATTACCCTAATGACGTTCCAAACCCGTAAGACCTTCGTTAATCTTCAGAACACAAATTAAGATATTTTTGATGAAATGTGAGAGCTCTCAGACCCTGCATAGACAGCAACACAACTGTTCGGATACTCACATTTTTCAAAATATCTTTTGTGTTCAGCTGGAAGTCTGACTACCTCCTTTTAATAACGGTATACCAATAGTGGTTAATGTTTGTATGTTGATGACAATGATATCTGGGTGGTGGCGCGACTGACCGATTCTGGGCCGCATAAATGCCTGTTTCCCCCCCCCCCCCCCTCCCTCCAGCAGTACAAAATTCCGTGCAGGGCATGCACCGGACAGGTTTTCCCTATCCATGCAATGTTTTGACATTTTTCCAAACATCAAACCCCTTACCTGCTGTTTGCATCCCTGCAATCATGTCATTCATCAGTCAGATATTTCCTAATATTCCCCATCATCCATGTCAATGCTTTATATCAGTCTGCTCTTCCGGGGAACTGAAATATCTTGCGACACTATTATCAATTGTAGTGAAAATGGCCTCAGAGGACTTGATAATTATTGTTGTCATATTGTTTAAATGTTCTTCTTGTTGCTATGCTAATAGTTTTGTATACTGACTATTGACTATTTTAGTTTTGTATAGGCAGGTAAAAATCTATATTTTATGCCCAGCGCACATATATTTATTTGGTGAGTAGCTGCATGGTCATTATAGCAAAATAAACCCCCTTCAGGGTGATGCAAGACCCCTACATTATCCCAAGGACGTTTTCTCTTTACTGTTTCAGAGGCATTTAAAGCATAGGCGGAGTTTAGGGGGGGCTGAATCATGACGAGGGCTAAATCATCTTTAGACGAGAGCCAATCATGATTTTGTCTGAGCTATGAATAAAATATAAAAATTAAATAATTAATATTTTCTCATTTTATTTGTATTATCTTGTTATTTTAGTGGATAGAATAAGTAGGCCTACGTTTTGGGCTAAATTAATGTCTAGCTATTTAAGCCCCATCTCCGCGAGCCGAAGACTCATCTGATACTTAACTTAGGCCACATAGAGGACTCTTGGATCTTGTTAAATGTGCGATCGCATCTCCGATCACTCTAGACAACACTGTACACCGGCACTTAAACTGAAAACAATCAAAAAAGCTCATGGACAGGTTTTTGCTGACAGGATACGACATTCGGTAAGAGAAACGCAAAAATGATCATGATATTATCATAAACGTTATCAACGCTGTCGAAAACAGTAACATTTAACACTAGTACACACAGATCTGTAGAACAAGTATGTTACAGAATGAAATGAAATACTAGCCATTAAGAAGTCTATGCCATGTCATTTTCCCCCCAAGTCAGGCCTATAGTTAAATTTTCATAAATCATGCTATAAACTTTCATAAGAGCTCTAGACAAAGTTATTGTAGTTATGTATTGTTGCAATAAACAACTGATAAAATGATCCACCCTTAAATATAGTAAAGTATATTTACTATATAATTTAAATATAGTAAATATACCCCCACCCCCCACTGGTCTGAATAATCTTAGGATCTAAAACATTTCAAGCATATAACCATGTTTAAACGTTAAACCTAGATAAATGTGCGCTATATCCATGTTTGTGCGGAGAGTGGAAGCTAAAGCACTATTTGCAGGACATGGAGGCGCCAGCGTGATCGCTTGCATTTTTTTCAGTGGATAGGCCCTCATTTTTGCTCATAAAGGTAAGAGTAATACATCATTCGTAACTGTAAAGGGTCTACTTTTATTTGTGTGCACTCACAATATCAACAAAACGTTGTGCTTTTATAAAATAAAGAAAACAAACATGATGCGCTTTCTGCCGTCTCGTCTTGAACAGGAGCGCTTCACAAAAATGGACCGAAACTCAGCGAATACATGCCTCACAGACATGATAAATATATCTATAGAAAGCTTTACATTACTACTTAACCCAATAAAAAAAATCAAAAACAAAAACTCTTTCATTATAATCCGTAAAGATGCACTCCTCTAAAGGCGCGTCTAATGAGGAGATGCCGATCATCCTTGCGAGTGCGACACCGACTCAGAAAACACTATTTATTAGTAAATAATTCAAATATCTCCTTACTGTTTCCCCCTGACACATTTATGGTAATCATAACTGTTCAGCTGCGCTGACGGCACGCATGCTGCTGCTGCTGGCGGGGCGCTCTTGACAGTCGCGGTACATGGTCTCGTGTTGTTTCCAACTTTCTGCATTGTTTTTTTTTCTGCTTTTCTGCTTTTTCTTTTTTTTTACTCTTTGTACAGCAGTTATTGTTCATTGTAAATGTATTTTTAATGTAGAATATGTGTTACATAAATACATGAAATGTAGAACATATAAAAAAGTGCTCGTGGCTCATCTGCCAGTGGGTGCCCCCCCCACACATAAAAGTGCAACTCCGCCTATGATGTAAAGACATTTATTTGCTATGTCTGTTCACAGCAAGGTTTATTATTCTGCAGTAAAGAAAGAATGACATGAAAAAAGACATACAACATCCTTCATCCTCAACTCTCTCAAGATTAGCTTAGGTGCTTTGAAAGCAGATGCTTTCACAATCATGTATGTCTTAAAGGGGTCATATGATGCGATTTCAAGTTTTTCTTTCTCTTTGTAGTGTTACAAGCTCTTGGTGCCTAAAGAAGATCTTTAAAGTTGCAAATACTAAAGTCTCAAGTCTCAAAGAAGATATTCTTTATAAAAGTTAAGATTCGAACAAACGTCTACTTAAACCGGCTCGTTCTAACACGCCCCAACACAAACCACCACCCCCCCACATAACTACGTCACTATGTGGAAATATTAGCCTAATGCCGCCCAAATGTGCACGCAAAGAAAAAGGCGTGGTTTCAGGAACAGCAGTAGTGTTGATGCAGCCATGTCAGGGAGACGGTGTGTGTTTCAGTGCGAAAGCAAAAGCATTTTATTTGGCCTTCCGGAAGTAGATGTAATTAGGAATCATTGGTTAAGATTTAATTTACAACAGAACAGCATAAACCAGATGTTCGAATTTGTGCAACGCATTTTATGGACGACAGTTTTGTTAACCTAGGAGAGTAGCATACAAGGCTGGCTGTGCACAAAGGCTATTTTTTAAAAAAAGAGGTAATTCTGACTTTGCTATGACAACCTGGTGCTTCTGGATCAGCGACTGTAAGTATGTTTTGTTATTAGTTTAAGTAAGACTGTTAAGACTGTTCAAATGCAGAGTTTTGCACAACGCAGAGTAACGTGTCGTGTGTGTGTTTGTGAGGGGAACAGGGTCACATCACAGGAGAGTGAACTGTCTGTCAGAAATCACAGCACATCAGCTGTCTTAACCGCGGCTTGAGTACTGCATCATCACTGTGTCTGTCACGCGACTCTTTTCCTTTTTCGGGCTTGAACTGATGTTAAAACTAACAACATTATTAACTGTCTTTACATTTACTTTGAAAGCTGAAGCTCGCGATTTTGTTAAGGGGCGTTACATTTCCGACGCATGTTTGTGGTGTTTGGCCAATCACAATGCACTGTGTCAGCTGGCCAATCAGATCAGACTGCGCTTGTCAAAGGAGGGGCTTTTGTTGAAAACGCGTGTTTGAGAGAGGCGGGGCATCGAGGACCTACAATAAATGTACAGTATTTGAAAAATAATGTGTTTTTTGAACATTAAAGCATGTCAACATATTCTGTTACACCAAATACACAAAATAATGAACTTTAAAATAGCATCATATGACCCCTATAAAATGTCATTACAAATCCAGCTGCCTCAGAGGGCTGCATATTTGAAAAACTAATTCTGAGGGCCTCTAGATAGGGCTATACATTCCGACAGATGAACATCAAAATATTCCTACAAATGTTGTTTTTTGAATATTGAAACGGTACCTTTTAGTCTCACCATCATTTTCCGTTCATTATATATTGCTGTTCTTTGGGTTTGAGACATACCACAGCAGCCCTATATTTTTCAGGTCTCAACACCCTGTCCATTGTTCCAGCAGTGGCTCGCGACACGTGTGCCCTCTCCCCCGTGGATCATGTGAGCACAGGAAACATAAAGCTCTTCCTCAAGGACCTGACAGCTTCTGTCTGAAGGCCAAAAACAAACCCAAACTATTTTACAAGGGACCATCAATGTCTGTATTTAGATTTAATGGTTAGAAGAATGCTGTTTTAAAGGCACTTTAGTTTTTAGGTTCAAGATACTGGATGAAAATGGGAACCTGGAGTTGAAAACAAGCTGTGTTACATCTGGTGGCTTGAAGTTCTCCAGTGCACAGGCAGGGGGGGGGGGGAAACTCGGCTCTCCCCCAAACAGCCTTAACGAGAACAGTGTGTCTGGAAATGACCCAGTCAGTCTTTCTGGGACAGAGTAAAAGCAGGAGAAGGAGAAGGAGGAGGGGACAACAGGAGTTTCTTCCCCCACACCAATCCAACTGTTCTTCATCGTGCAGTCTGTAACAACAGACATCCAGCTTGAGAGGAGGAAACAGCAGACGCTTTCTCCTCCATGTTAGATCATCTTCAGTCAGCATGTTTTAGAACATCGGCACTTTAAAGTAAGTATGAACTCTTTCATTTCAACATTTCTTTTGTCTGTTTTCTATTTTTGTAATGTCGTTCCTGTCCATGTAACGATAGACAGATGACTTATACCTTACAGGAATGCACAGCTTTAAAAGGTTTGTGTCCAGATGTGACTTCCTAAGTTTAAAACTTTTCTCTAACTGTTTAACAGATTCTTTAACAAAGAATAGTTCTAGAATGGACTCTCACAGTTGAATTTGGCAAGATGACCCTTTTTTTTTTTAAAGCAACAGAGAAAGGAAGTTCATGTGCTAAGGACAGAACTTTTTGATGTTTGGAAATGCTTTGAAGCCAGCATAAAAAAACTGACTGAGACTAATATTAATGCTGTGTGTGTTTGAGAGTAACGCGCCACATGAGATTGATACTATTTCCATTGTGCACCAAATGCCCAGTGATGATTATGGCTCTCAGCTTGAGAACAGATGCCACAGAGTGGAGAGAACTACCCAAAGAAATACCTTTGTTTAAAGAAACACACCGTCATAATTTATGTTGGTTCACCAGCTGTCTTTTGTAAATATATACTATATTTATTATACACTATATTTATATGAACTTAAGGCTTGTTCATTTATATATTTAAAGTTTTATACATTTATTTAAAATATTTAACTGTTAAATTCTACATTTACTAATACAGATTTAACATTTTAAGTTGTATAAATTCACATTATGTTAATCATCGTTATGAACAAACACGAGTAAGCAGTTAACTAGTACATTTTATAAACTAAGATTTACTTAAATTAATAAATGCTGTAAAAATTGTTGTTTATTGTGAGTTCATTATAGGTAAATTAACAAATGGTAATGAACTGAACCTTATTGTAAAGTCTTACCATTTATTCTTTCATCAAAAGTAATTTTATGTTTATGAAACTTCAATGTTCATAAACCCTCAGGAATGAGCGCACATGTAGGGACTGATGTTTGGCTGCAGTTGCTCAGAACATAATGCATCTGGCTCAGAATCCATTGAGGTTTCCATATGGTGCTTTGAATTTTGTCTTACATTTTAACTATTTATCTTTTAAGCTGAAGATAGTGAGTCCAAGTCGATAAAATCCCAGCTAACAAAAATAGGTTTTAAGAACATTTAGCTAACATTCTCACTAAGTTATGAAATCGTGTTATTTCTAAATGTTCTCTGAATGTTCAAAATATATTTTTTTGTTTGTTTGTTCGTTTAAAACATTTTTTGGATTATACAAACATTAGAAAAAATGTTAACGGAAAGTTAATTTTTTATTTTGCAAATGTTAGGGGACGATTATTAAAAGACCAGATACATTTGAAAGAACTTCCTATTAGTGTTACTGGATTCGTTCATAACTTCAAGAACCTTAGCAGAATGTTAGCCAAAGTTCTGAGAACAGTCCCTGTTAGCTTTACTGTTAAAAAAATTGAGTAATTAAAATGCCTTTTTAACCACCTCAGGTATTCAGTCACAGGATGGACCACTCAGCTCTCCACTTCCTCATTGGCCTGTCTGTCATTCTGCTGACCAGGCGCCCCACTTATGCCACCCCAGTCATTTTTAATGACTCTTTGGAGGGCAGTGGGCAGTGGGACTCAGAGAGCACAGACTTCAACCCCACACCTAGCATTTCCTCCTTCCTCAATGAATCGGTGAAGTCCACCTCCATAGATGGAGAAAAGCATAGCAAATCATTCTTGGATCAGCTGGTGGACTTCTTACAAGAGAACCACCTTCCCATAATCGTCATTACCACATTACTTCTCCTTATCATCACCATCCTCTGCTTGGCTGCCATCTTGAGTCGCCGACGTAAAGTCAGCATCTACTATCCTTGCGCTTTCCCTTCCAAGATGTACGTGGATGAGCGAGATAAGACTGGAGGAGCGCGCTTCTTCAGCGAAGTCTTGGAGAAAGCCAACACCAGCTCCAGTGAGGAGCCGGTGAATTCAGCCAGGCAGCTCCAAGAGGACATCATGCTGGCTACCAAGAACCTCCGAACTGCAATCAAGATGCCACAGAAGGAGAAAAATGAAACAGTGGAAGACCATAAACATGCAGAAGATGAGGAATGTGTTCAGTGCAACAAGAGTCAAGAGGAGAGCTGTGGCTCGCTAGAGGACAAGACCACAAATCAGTCTGCTGTTGAGGATACTTTGGAAAAGAGCGGCCCCAGCATGTCCCAGGACAGCGTCCCCGCTTGTGACATGGAAAAGACTGACCCCTCAGACTCTGGGCCCCCTGAGGAGAGCAAACATTCATCTGGGCCAGAGAATTCGGATCTCAACATGGATTTTTCTCTGACCTCTTGTGTTTTTTAAGATTTATCATGCACGTTCCATTAGCAGGTCTAACCAGCACCAGCAGATGGGCATGGGCAGTGCATTATAAAGGGCATATGTCTGTCCTATACATCAGGATCTTTTCTAATGAAATGTATCTCCTCAGCTAAGGGAAGCCTTTTTGAAAGCCATCCAGAGGCAACCTAAACCATCTGGTCCTCTGCCGCTGCCAGCATCGCCTACCGCTCCTTCTGTTCTTCACTGTAACGCAGCGAGATCGAGCACATACGAATGCAATAGAGGTGAAACCGAGATCATGTGGATTCCATTGTGAAATCTTTATTTAGAACAAAAGCTTTCAGAGCAGCGACTGGTTTTTGGGAATTCATAAACATCGCTTTGGATTGCAATTGCTTCATAATTTGAATGAACTGAAGACTACTAGTTAGTCAATGACTTACCAGACAGTGGTTTTGTGTGAAGGTGCCTTCTTAAGTTTCAAACTGCCTTCCAAGACCTCAAAACATCACATCTGATGATCTGGAACAAATTCAAGTGAGCGTTAGACTAGATCAGTGTTTCCCAACCTTTTTTTAGTCGCGGCACCCTTTGGAAATTTTAACAACCTTAATGGCACCTACAAATTCATGTTGTCAAAGATTGAATTTCAACTCGATATGATCATTGAAAATATAGATGTTCAGTACCACAGTTGATGTGAAAAGAACTTCAGATATATGTTCCATGCAGATCATTTTTACAGTTGGGTAATTTTGTTTCAGTAGCACGAGATAGCTTGATTTAATACTTTGAATTTAATAAAAAATGACAAGCAAGCAGTCAGTACTAAAATAAGAACCAATAAAGAAATTAATAATGATAGCACAAATAAATAACAACAGGCCTTCGAATTAAATAAATTGCTTTTTAGTTTTTCAGGTAGGTCTAACAGTAGGGTTAAGATATTAAACTTTTTTTTTTTTTTTACCAATTATCCAAATATTGTTTAATCCTAGAAAGCTATTATTAACAGAGGACACATGAGCATAGCGGTTAGCAGATCAATGAATGAGAAGGCAGCGTTACCAGAGTTGCCCATATATACCACACCATGTTACAACACAGTAGAGCTATTGCAAACAAAGAAATAATATTGTACTACATCGATGTTTCCTGTCAGCTTTAATTTTGAGTGGACTTTGCTGTTCCGATGAGCATGAACGGTATACGAGTGGAGCAACTGAGAGGAGCGCACACGCATAGAGCGGATAATACGCAGAGCGTCACACCACGTGAAAGTGAAACCTGAGCGGTGAACTCATTTTCGGCAGCTGGAATTTCGGTGCATCTCTAATTATTGATGACATCAGAAATGGATATTATATAATAGATGCTTTTTTGAAAATTTTAGCCATTTAAAAATATTAAAAAATATTTTTTTACACGGCACCCCTGCTCACGACAGACGGCACCCCAGTTGGGAAACACTGCACTAGATACCCAACCAATATCGCAACAATACTCTAGTTATTTATACTCCACCTCATGGTCATCCACCCACATGCTGTTATTTGTTGGTGGCAAATTCACAGTTTTGTTTGTTTTGTTTTTTGTTTTTTTTCCATACAACAACATTTCATAGTTATGGAGTCGCATGCACACATGAAATGCGAGGAAAACAAAACCAAGATATTGTGGCCACAAATGGGGAATTCTTTTCCATGACTACCATTATTAATGAATTCCCTTGTTCCCTCATTTAGGGCCACATTTTACTAAACCATTCCCTCGTTTAGTAACTAATTCGTACACTGTAGAAAGAAAAAAAACATGTAAATGTAAAGAAGATTATTGGAGTACATTTTATAAAATACTGCTTCTGTTTTTCTACTTCTTCTACTACTTCTACACTTGCTGTGTGCACTGTAAATGCATAACCACAAATTAATTATATATCTTAATATAATATATATAGAAGAATAAATATGGTTTATTAGTAACTAAAAACAAAAAAAAACTGTGTCAGCACCGATAGCCTCGTGGTTAGTGTGCTGACATATAGCGCAACTGTGCTTGTGGCGACCCGAGTTTGATTCAGTGTTAATTTCGTTGACGAATAATTTTCGTCATAATTTTCGTCAACAGCATTTTTTTCACCGATGACAACGAGACGATAACAATCTAAAACTCTTTTTGAATGACAAAAATTATGACGTAAATCTATTGACATTTTCAACAAATAAAACGAGACAAAAATGTTAGGGAGGTACGATTTGGGAAGAGATTCATTCAGAACAAATCTGCTGCGTGGTTAGGAGGTTAGATGCGCACATTTAATCTGTAACGCTCTGATCATACGATTGCATACATTTGCTGCATTTCTCATAAAACATAAAAAAATGTCAGTGTCTAAGAGTAACAGAAGAGCAGACATATGGAAACATTTAGAAAAAGTAGCTACTTAATTCAGTCCGGTTTTCTGTGCGCACACAGCCGAATCACGCATACATAAGCGCCTCTCAAACAGTGCGACTATTGAATTCAGTTCTCTCGCACGTCTTAACAGAAAAATACACACTATACAAGATTGTCCGTTTGGACAAGTATTCACGTAAACACACCCCTGGTTGTCTCAAGTGAATGTAAACTGTTGTGAGAATATCGGATGTAAAGTATATTGAATCTGTGCAGTCAGTTTTAAAGGAACAGCAGCCTAATTTAGTTAATTTAGCTGTTATCTGTCTTTATTGTTAATGAATCAACAAAACAAAGAGAGAAAACCACAAAAAAATGTTGCTTGAAATAAACGTTAACAAAAATAAGATAGTAATTGAAGTATTAATTATTTTAACAATATGTAATATCATATTTTATATTAACATTTTTATTACTTTATTGATATTTCGTTTAGCTAGTGTTTAATAATTTCTATAACAACTTATTTCAGCTAGTTGCCAAGGAAACATTTCTCATTTTTATTTAGATTGATTTACTAAAATAACTAAAACTAAAAATAAAATAATTACAAGTATATCACGTATAATATAGTATGATAAAAACTATATATAAAATACGACAAAAACACCTCTAACTAAATACCTAAATTACCATTAATTTAAAAAAATGAAATGCTAAAAATAAAACTGATTCAAAATATGAATAAAAACTATTATAGTATCTCAGTTATACTAAAATAACACTGCTTAGTAAGCAAGATCTCAAACAATGGATTCAGATAAGTCTTGGGTTCTTATACCTCCATATACTGCCTGTTAAGGCAGCGTTTTTCAAGTTTCAACACAGCCACAGACATTCAGAGCTCTCTTTCGGTCCTAAGGCTGATTTATCATGATATAACCCAATGGATCATGCTGCTGTAAGACACAGATGAGGAGCAAAATATGACAAATGCCTCTCGACCATTTCAAAACATGACAGTGAGGAATATCATCACTGGTGGTTGAGCGAAATCCTGCTCGAATGTAATAGCCAATCATTTCTGCTCATGGAGTAGGCGTGAGGCTCATCAGTCTGGAGGACAACTTCAAGCAGTGCTGATTAGAAATGAAAGTAGGCCATGTTGTCTGGCTCGCAGCAGCCCCAGTAAGACCAGAGCAAAGCCACATGGCCAGCAGACCGCAAACAAAGGGTTAGTAGCTCTCCTTCCCCTCCTCCATTGCTCGTCTCTGATTGGTGGATTCTCAGACCAGTTGTGCATTAACTACAGCAAAACAGCCCCGCAACACCACCGCTGTCACAGCGCATTAGACACATACACAGGGGAAAGAGGAACTTTCTATGGTTTGCTCATGCCATTTAGCATGTTAAAAAGATTTCTATTTCAAATAAATTTTGTTCTTTTGAACTTTCTGTTCATCAGAAATCCTGAAAAAAATGTGTCACAGTTTCCAGAAAAATATGAAGCAGCACAACTTTTTTTCAGCATTGATTTATGATAGGACATGTTTCTTTGCGCAGCAACGAATCTGCATATTTGAATAATGTTTCTGAAGTGCTGAAAATTCAGCTTGATCACGGAATCCATCCATTTTAACATTTTGCTTCCTGGTATATATACCAGGAGTATTATTCCTGGTCAATAAAGGATAATAACTAAAATCTATAACATCGAAAGTTATTTTACATTTAAAAGTTTTTAAATTTTTGATCAAATTATGCAGCCTTGGTGAGCAGAAGAGACTTTTTTGAAATACATGAGAAATAATATATAATAATTTTTTTCTCTGAATTCTGACTTTAGAGCTCACAAGTCTGACTTTTTTTAATTTTGAGTTTGCATGTTGCAGTTCTGACTTTTTTCCTCAGAATTCTGAGTTTTGATCTCACTATTCCACTTTTTTCAGCATCCTGACTTCTTTTTTTTTTTTTATATGTCGAAATTCTTTTCTCATAATTCTGATTTCTTAGCAGCTCTGATTTGTTGTTGTTTTTACTTTGAATTTACATGTTGCAGTTCAGACTTTTTCATCAGTATTCTGAGTTTACATCTCATTTTTCCCCCTTGGATTTTCTGTTCTGATTCATGAGATTCATGACATGTTTCTGTCAGAGTCTGATTTGTGAGATGTAACCAAACAAATGTGAGAAAAAACAACTGAAATTTGAGAAAAACATTTTTTTTATTATACTTATATTTTTATTTTGTGTCAGAAATGTGTTTGGTGGGCCACCATTGCACATGAAATAAATATTGCACCCTCTGTCATATTTTCAAAATAATGCAGAATAATGCAACACAGATTAACAGTTTTATTTATGATTGCATTGACAAAAAAAAAAACAACGTTGTAAATTCCGAAATATCACCTCAATAGAAATTCTATAGATATAGCAAATGTTTGTTCTTTCACTTTTAAAATGAAGCTGACAGTTCTTGAAAGCCTGACTGTCCTGCAGGCATTCACTGTTTTTTCTACAAAATGATTTTTTTCCCTCTAAACTGGTCATGTGTTTTCTCCTGAGTAATGTTCAGCGACACTGGATTAAAACAATCAACTGCTGGAGATTACCCAAGCATACGCTGTAATCTGATTCCCTCTCACATGTTCATTCAGAATTCGATTGCCTGGACTCCAGCCTGTCTTGTTCGTTTTCCTCAACCTTAATGGATGTTCGCCTCTGTATC